>PVHX01004339.1:0-127469 GCA_004024805.1 Geosciurus inauris | reverse complement strand
ATCCATCCCATTTGTTGATTCTTGATTTTACTTCTTGTGCTATAGGAGTCTTGTTAAGGAAGTATGGTCCTAATCTGACATGATGAAGATTTGGGCCTATTTTTTCTTCTATTAGGTGTTGGGTCTCTGGTCTGATTCCCAGGTCCTTGATCCACTTTGAGTTGAATTTTGTGCATGGTGAGAGATAGGGGTTTAGTTTTATTTTGCTGCATATGGATTTCCAGTTTTCCCAGCATCATTTGTTGAACAGGCTATCTTTTCTCCAGTGTACGTGTTTGGCTCCTTTATCTAGTATAAGGTAATTGTATGTAAGCGGTACGTCTCTGTGTCTTCTATTCTATACCATTGGTCTATATGTCTATTTTGGTGCCAGTACCATGCCATTTTTGTTAGTATAGCTTTGTAGTATAATTTAAGGTCTGATATTGTGATGCCTCCTGAATTTAAAATCTTTATATATATTTTCATTAGTAACAAGTTATCTTTTGTCAACAGAAAAAATGTAAAAGGAAGATAATGAAGGCTTTGTGCTTAATATTTCCAAGGTCTTACTCATTGCACTTAATATAAATCAGTTATGTAAACTATTTTTTAAAATAAATAAATTCCATCTACTCTAAAAAAATCATGCATTGAAATTTAATATGAAATTTTTACTTCTTTTTATTTTAGTGCTTCAATACAAATATACTTCAAGAAAAATATCAGAATGATTAATATATCCCCTATAAAATTTTACAAAAGAAAATTTCTGAATAGTAACTTACAACACTGATATTTTGTTATGAAAAACACCACTGAAAGCTCTACTTAGCACATTTTCTTTTTTTTTTAACTAAAAAAATATTTGTTTCTTTAGATATACATGAGAGTAGAGTGTATTTTGACATATTATACAATATGTGGAGTATAACTTATTCTAATTCAGATCCTGTTTGGTATACTTTTGCTAGAATTTTGGAGCCTTGTTTAGTAGATGTCATTTTCAATCCATAGGTACTCTTTGCTCTAAACTTTGGGATTCTATGAGCAGTTTCCTCTTGAAGACCTATGACACTTCTTTTGTTTTCCGTAATTTACAACTCTTTGAAACCACACCTCAGTTGAATCAATGTCATTAAACAAACACACTGTTTTGGTTAATATAGAAAATTCATCTATATGGTGTCTAATTTTTAGAAACCATTCTAAGCTATTCCTTTAGGATTTCTTATTTGATCAGAAAACAACACTTGGTTTTCTTATCTGTGTGATTATATACATTTTAAACCATTACCCCTAAGGATTGACATATTGATAACAGAAAATTACATACATTTTGAAGAGCTGTGTTAAATATTAAGAAAAACCTTAGCTGTTAAATTGTAAGGCAGATTTAGGCAATTTTAGTTTATAAGTTGATAATCTAAGTCATTATTACAAGAAGGACAATAAACTAGACCATAGTAAAAGAGTTTTACAAGGATATTTTATTAATAATTTATATTTCTCTTAGGTGATTGGAGCAGCTCATCAAAATGTTTTCCCTTCTCCTCTTGCATTTCTGCATGTCAGCATCTCTGGAGAGTCAAAGGAATCTTTTTAAAGATTTGGGTACCCAAATCATGTCACACTTGGATAAAATCCATGGGTAGATTTATCCTCAGTGCTCTCAAGGTTCAGTTCATATTCCTAATCACAAATTATCAAATTCTCATCTGGTTTTCCATTTTCCCTCTCCACCTTTATCTCTTGATTCTAGAATACAAAACTGCAGTAAAAATGTGAACTTTCTCTGCTCTTAGCTATTTGTTCTCCTAGGTCATTCCAGAGGCCATAAACGTTCTCTTCCCTCTTCTGTATTTCTCATCCTTCCCAGTTTAGCACACAAATCACTTTTAACAGAAGTCTTCCCTGATCCACTCAAGTCCATTTTCGGTGTCCTAAGTGTTTACAGACTGCTGAAGAGTTCTTATACCTCCTTTCATTTTATGCTCCCTGTCTCTTAGCCTTACCTACATGAGGGCTATTGACTTGGAGTTTTAAAATACCTGTATCTGAATTATGAATCAGGATGACAATACGAAGCATAAGCATATGTTATATAAAGGAATACAGTTTTTTTTTTTTTTTTACATGTCCTAGTTTGGTACAGACTGCCATTTATATTGCAAAAAGCAGAGGAGGGGAGCAACCCTACGTTAGAACATTTCAGAGTAGAAAAACATTTTAGAGATTCAATAGATTAGATCACACTCTTTATTTTACATAATAGGGAATAAAACTACAAAAAATGTTACAAAATTGTGTTGGAAGTATAACTTCTTTTCTCTAGCTAGCTGATGATCAGGTTATATTTCTACCTGATTATTTTAAGCCTATTTCATTGTTATTTTGACATCCTAAAAAAATTTTTCTTTGACTTCCACTGAAGCATAATCACACAATGAGGTAGAAATATTTTAAAAATGAGGAAATAAAGGAATAAAAAAAAGCAGAGAAATATGGAGAGAGGGCTGCAGTGTTAGAATGCAAACCAAAGTTGTGAAAATAAAACAAGTACCATCTCTTGAGTTGAAGAGAACATATGAATGTCAGATTTTTCATGCAGAGAGAATTATCATTCATAATCAAAATTCTAAGTATCTTTTCAATACACTAAGGAATTTCCCAATAGCACAGTTTTTTTCCCTAATTGGTTTCTCATATACCTAGCCTCTATAATATGAGGAAAATATTCTCCTTGGCATCCTTAAAATAAAGACATTATCAAGTTTTCAGAGTTCCTTGCCTGATAGTCTCTCAAAATAGGCTGGTGGCATAATGCCAAACAAAGATTGCTAAGTGCACACCTGCAAAAGGTTTAAATAGCATCTCTGTTCTCTATTGCTCTAGCTTAAAGCAAAAATAAAATTAAGAATTGATAGCACATGGAAGGACTATTTATCTTCTAGGAATCCTCCATGAATATTGATTCTCACAATAAAGATTTGGCTAAGCACTACATGGATTAGTTTAAAATCTAAATAGATTTACCAAAATATACTGAAGAAACTAGCAGTTTCCAAGAATAAGGGTTTCCTGAAGTAGAGATTAGGGGGAAATAACCAAATAATTTTTCCACTAATAATACTAAGAAATTCTCCATATTACTAAACTAGAAACCAATAAATAGAAAAAATGGATATATTGCTATCATATTTTTGCCTAGATTATCTTTTTAAAAATAAATCCATACACATTATTGTCAAAACGGTCTGCTGACCTTGGTACCTGTTAAGCATCCCTGTTTTTTTTTCCGTGTATATTTCTAAATGTTTTTTTTTTTTTTTTGGTACTGGAGATTGAACTCAGGGGCACTCAACCACTGAGCCACATCTCCAGCCCTATTTTGTGTTTTATGTAGAGACAGGGTCTCACTGAGTTGCTTAGCACCTCGCCCTTGCTGAGGCTGGCTTTGAACTCGTGATTCTCCTGTCTCAGCCTCCCAAAGTGCTGGGATTACAGGCTTGAGCCACCGCGCCCGGCGATATATTTCTAAATGTTTAACAATATTTTTTATTTTAATTTAAAGAATTGTTTTCTGATATTTTCCTCTTCTTTTACAATGTCTGTTCATACTTGCTATAATTTCCATGCTTTTTTTCTGGTTTCATTTTATTGGATTTGTTTTGATCTTTGCTAAGTATAGAATTGAGCCCACGGTTTACATATTTTAGCACCCTTTGTTTTCGGCAAAATTTATTAATTGCACAGCTTGGTTTTATTCTAGCTAGAACTAGAATGTTTTCCACTGTTAAAAACATTTATTATTTACGTCTCAAATTTAAAAAAAATCAGAAGTAAAGTGATGCTTTTGATGCCCAGTTACTTTACATAAGGTTATCATATTTTTACTTCCCTCTATACCTGATCATACTTTTGAAGAAATTAATAACTATAGATTGTTATTATTATTTGAACATTTTTAGCTATCTTTCAAAAATAAAATCTCTCTTCAGTTGAGTCTTGTGTGTACTTAAGACAGTTTTTTTATTTTAATATTTTTTTCTATGTTTAAAACTTTTACTTTCACATACTTTCATAAGGAATGTCCTATTCCATCTCTCTTATTTTTTTTAGTGTGTTTATATAATTTACAAGAAAAGCAGAAAAGAAACATAAACCACTCAGTCTATGGTATTTGGTTATAGCCATCTGAACAGACTAAGATGACATATTTCTAGCAGGTGTTTAATTGAATTCACCTTCAACCATTAAACATTGGTTACTTTTTTTTAGGAGAGGGGTACCAGTGATTGAAGCCAGCGGCCCTTAAGCACTGAGCCACATCCCCAGCCCTTTTTTATTTTTTATTTAGAGACTGGATCTTGCTAAGTTGTTTAGGGCCTCACTAAGTTGCTTAGGCTGGGTTTGAATTCTCGATTCTCCTGCCTCAGCCTCCGGAGCTGCTGTCATTACAGGCGGACACTATTGTGCCCAGCAAACATTGGTTATTCTTGTTTGAGGTATTACGCCCTGCCTCCAGGGCGCTAACTCCTCCTTTAGTAATCCATTAAATATCATGTAGGGAAGAGACAGAAAAATGCCTGTTAGACTATAATATTTGAAATTCTGTGAACTATTTTGTTGTAAAAGGAAAAATAATTAACTACATTACAAAATCAGATTGCTTCTGGATTTTTATAATTTAAGACAACCTGAGGGAAGTTGTCCTTCATGAAGGAGCTGTGTTTGAAGTAAAGCTTTTCTTAGAAAGAGACTCACTCTAAACTAATAAACATGATGACATATCCTACTCAGAAAAATTGTGGCTCATTCCATCTTAACAGCCCCTTCCTTTCCTGGAAAATTCCCATCTCAAGCCTCAGACATTCACCCTTGAGTAGCCCTTATTCCAGAGCCATCAAATCTTTTTTTTTTTTTTTTAATATTCAGGTGATGTTCTGTTCTCTCATGGTGTGTTAGTTAGTGTTCTCTAGAATAACAGAACAAACAGGATATGTGTACGTGTGGGATTCATAGCTTGGCTTAAGGGATCTGAAGATGGAGGGTCTCACAAGGGCATTCTGGTAGCTAGAGAGGCAGAGAAGCCAGTGGTCATTGAATTTAATAAGCTGGAGCTTCAGAACCAGAGGAACCACTGATGCAACCTCAGTCCAAGGCTAAAGGCCTGCATGGCTCTGGAGCATTGCTGGTGAGAGCCCACACGGGAAGAGTGAAGGAGCTGAGTCCAACATCCATGGGGGATGACAGGAGTGACAGAGACACCTGCTCAAGAAGAACAGAGTTAGCTTCCACCACAGTCTCTCCCCTTCTGCTATTTGTCCTCAGACTGCTGAACAGTGCCTTACATATATAGGGCGGGTCTCCCTCAACAACAATAAAAAAAAAAAGAAATACATGTAAAGCTAAGATAATTGCTGCATCTAACATACACCTATATTCATGTTAAATATTTTGTAGAAATCGCATGGCTTTTGCTACTTAGTTGAGAATTTTCCTATATAAGGGAGCTACCTTTGCATATAAACAGTGAGTCATACAGTCAAATTCTGTAGAATCATTATTTACTGTAGAGATGTAATTTTAATTTAAAAACATCAATTTTTATGTAATGGAAATTCATTCTTTCAGCATTACTGATATATGCTTTCTATAGTTAAATTGTATTCTTCATATTCACATTTTAAGAGTTGAGCTTCACAGGTTTTGTACGATTTAGATTCTTTTGATGGTGGACACAGAACACTGATCCTTAGATGAATGGTATTTTTTTGTGCTATGCTTCTACATCAGAGAAAGCTGCCAGGCAGAAAGGATCACACATGGAATGGGATGGGGTGAGAGAGAGCTGCAGCCTTCAGGGCAGCTTAATATATATCCAGTGGGGTGGAGTTGAAAGATTTGATGGCTTCCTTGAATTGTCTAACTTGAATAAGTTTTCAAGTTCCAGATAAAAGAGACTATCCTATTCTCAGTAACCTGGAGCCAGGGTATTAGGGTGGGTACACAGTGGCCCAGAGTGCCAGACCCCAGCAGGAGAAGTGGATTGTATGTGGATTACATTAACTCTTTGAGAAGAGGAACCAAGCCAGTTTTGGCCAAGACATCAAAACTAGATCTAGATAGCATGAAAAAATATAAAAACATGAATAGGTAATAGGACAAAACACAAAATCTGTTCTTTTTTGTATTTGAGTGGAGATTTAAAACCTATTGAAAACTTTGCTATTGTTCTGATATCTTTTTCTATTCTATTTACATAGTATTTCCATACCAACTTCTTTCCTCTAGCTTACTTTAAGATCATTGCTTGAATATTCTTATGTTGCCAGATAATGTCTTCTGTTAGGACGTGTGATATATATATTTGTTTATTAATTGCTCCACAAAATTTAGCTATATTTAGATGTAGTTAAATAAAAATTTCATAATACTATATAGGAAGATATAGTTACTTTTAAGAGTAAGTTTTGTAGTTGCCTTATCTTTTGTTAAAATGTCCAGAATTACAAAAACCTCCAATTATTATATATTATATTTTTTGTTGGATTTTGTGACTGTTAATTTTTTGTCTAAAATTAAAATTCTGGTTTCTTTGTACTGTTGTTTATACTATATTATATGCTTCCTTCACATATTACTCCTGACTACTGTATAATTAAGATTGTAAATTATGAAATAAGTAGAAATTTCACATAATTACATAAATTAAACATTTAAAATCTCTAAGGGTCAATGCAGAGTATCCCACTCTATTGTTCTAATCAGAACACTTAAAGAAGATTCAGTGTTTTATTGCATGTAGTTATCATTGAAATCACCTTCATGTTTGACCATATGTTTCACAAAATATTTTATAAACTATAAAAGTGTCATATAAATATTAGATATTGTTATTTTGCTTATTTTCTCTGGCACATGGAGGTGAATTCGAGTCAGCATGATTTGCATTTAATTAGGCAATAATAGCATTCTTGTTATTTATATCAAAGAAACAAAAGGAAATGTAGAATTCAATGTGCTGTAATCTTTCTGTTGTCATACAGATGTTCTGTTAATTTTTACTCTTCAAATGTTTACTAAAAACCAGTCAGACTTAAGCTTATTCATAAATCATTTATCCTCTCAGAGTTTTATTTTCTGTGCCTCAGAGTCTTACATAATTTCCAAATTATGGGAGATCTTACTATCACATAAACCATCATTATCATTTCACAAATGAAGCAGCCATAAGACAGAAGGCTCCACTGGTTTAGACAATGTCACACCATTAGTTATAGAGATGAAATACCCCTCTTCTCTAGTCTTTGCCTGTTCCACTGTACACTGGTGTCTGTTTTATAGTTGGACTGAATGCAATGTGGGAAATATATAAGATCTAAAAATATTAGGTCATAACATATAAAGAGAAAATTTCTTTGAATTTATATTGATAAAAATTTGATATTACAAGAGTTTAGTCTAACGATATAATTTCTCTGGTATTTATAGTTATTCTGAACAATCCTAGTCAAGTGGATATTTGATAAGTATTTTTATGGTAATACAGTGTAAGTTAATTTTGGAAAGAAATGTGATATCACTACATTAAGAACAAGTGCTTTGAGAGTAAAGCAAAGATGTCAGTCATCTTATTGCCTGTTTGCTGATACATGTTGATAGACAGTACTCCTCTGTTTCCTAGGAAAGACTCCTGCAGCCACCCAAATGAACAAATAGTGGGAAAAAATACCTTCAAAGTTTGGAGTATAATGAGAAATACCCAGTACATTTAACAATCCCACAGACATACTTAAAAATGAATAAGTGTAAAATGGGTTCCAAAGTACTGATGGATAGGGTTCATTTTGAAATGATCCTTCATATTTTCAATGCATATTTAAAATTTTTATGGAAATCTACAGGCTGAAGATCCTGCTATAAATATCACATCTGACTCGTGTAAGGTAACAACTGCTGATTCTATTTTCTTAAAATTGTCTTTTAATAAGCAAACCTCTTTTCTGTTGGAAAAGCATTTTCTTCTAGCATGCTTTGTTTCTTCCTTTATGCATCTTTCCACAAGAGTGACCCAGATATAAAAAATTTAGCATAATTTAGATATATATCAGCATAAATTAATGGTAGAATTGATGTGTAATTTTTATTTACTCTTTATTTCAATGTATTCTGTACAAATCTCTTAACAAAAAGATTATTAATAATTCAAATTTTTAATCCATTAATATTAATAATAAACCATATCTCTCAGTGTATATTTCTCCGGTGAATTATTGATGTGACAAAAAAATAGTATTTTTAAATTTTAAGTTTTTAGCCCACTTTCTAAGCAAAGAAAACTAAGAAGATACAATTGTCTCCAGTTTTTGTAATTTAAAACACAACCAAAAAATGCTGTAACTGTCTTATAGGAAGCTTGAAGAAAGCACTTTCAATCAAAAACCTAATTCTACCACTACTTAACGCAGCAACATATGTTCAATGGCTCATTCTTGTGCCAACTTAAATTTTCTAAATGCTACTAGGGCTTTTGAAAATGTTCAGAGTTCCTTTGTGTTTTGAATTGTTAGAGAATTCAAAGATGAAAATGGTCATTATTCCATAGCTGACTATGAACATTTGAGAAATACAAGGGGAGAAAATTAAAGCATAGAATTCTTAAAATATATAAGATCTCTTTAGTATCAATTATTTTTGGTCCTCTCTCTACTTCCTTTACTCCATCCCAGATCCCCCTGCCCTATTGACAGAAAGTGCTGTGTGCCCTTGTTTTTGCTTAGAAAACACAAACCTTTCACAAATACATTTGTGTATAAGAAAGTAGATTTTGTCATTCATTTACTAGATATTTATTGTGTATTTATTATGTTCCAGGCATTGTCCTAAAGCTAGAAGGTATCAAAATATCAACAATAACAAAGATGTAAGATTTCTGTACTTCTAACATTTACCATATAGTAAATGAGAAAAACATGAATTAAAACTTACAAAATGCATATAAAACGACAATGAAGAAAAAGTTTTGAAATAGAAGTGAATATTTCCATAACAATGTGAGGGCATTTGAAAAATTAAGGAGAAAAGAAAAAGGACTATATTGAAGAAATAACTAAGCTGGGTTCAGAATCTAAGTAGGAGTTGAATAGGTGAAGAACAAATAGGAATTATCTTGGGTAGAAAATGGGAACCAGCGGTACGTTAGTCATTTGTACATTCTTACTAGTATAGCATTTCTTCCATTGCTAGAGTCTCATTTTCATACACCTTACTAATATGAGTGAAATTTTGCTATCAAATAAATTCAAAGTATTTCCACTGACACTCCTATTAAAATAGTAAAGTTTGTATGCCTTTTAGACCTAGGTAATATTATTTCTGATATTCATTGTTACCACTTCCCGCTTATTTTAAATACATAATAATCACAATTTTATAAATTTTGCTTTTCTTTTTTTTTCTTTTCCCAGTGCTGATGATTGAACACAGGGCTTGCACTTTTCCTGGTAAGCACTGTACTAATGAACTATAACTCCAGTCCCTAATTTGCAAATTTTTGTTGACAATCTCTAAATTGAAACTTAAAGGGTAAAAACTGAGAAATTCTATTGGTCATATTGAATTAAATATAATGTTCACAGTTATAATAGTTTACACATGATGTGGATGACATTTTTCTCTGCTAGATCATGGTTCTCATTCACAGGGACATAATTAAGATAAATAATAAAAAAAGAATGATATACCTGAACTGCATCTTGTTAAAGAGTCATAATGAAAATAATTCCTTATTTTTTTCTAACAATTCCTTTTCAATTATATGTTCTTTCAGTATTTTAATAAGTCACTTGAAACATGATAAGAACTTGAATTGAGTTCTTAGCCATAGCTTCTAGAAAACATAATTGATAATGTTAAGATGGATTTTGTTATGAGCACCTTGGATATTAAGAGAGAAATTACTTAAACTTACAAAGCCTCTAATTTCTTTCTCTCATAAAATTGAGGTAATGATTAAATTAAATGATATATTGAAAAATCAAATCTTTGGTACTTTCTGGTGCAAGAAAGTACTCATTATTTGTAGCCTGTAATATATTTATAGCTCTATAAATAACTAATAATTCATAGTTGTTTTTATAACTAAAAATGTTCATTACTCATATTTATGATTAAAATAACGCCAAGCATAATTTTTAATGATGAACTGTCTTATTAATATATGAAATATAATAGGCATTAACATTTTCATTACCTTAGCCTAATATTGATAAGGAAATGTCAGTTAATACTAGACAAGGAAAAGAAATCAGTAGTGAAGATATAAACCATTGAATATAAATTAAGACTTCTTTTGGGAAGATAAGGTGATTTTTGCACACAAATACCGTAGAGCTGAAGGTCAAACTTAATTAGTACTTCATGACGTTAAAGCTCAAGTCCAGCCAGCTTACTATATATTTGACTGTGAGCAGTATAAATTTTAACCCACTGTGCGATATTTTCTGATGTTACATTCCTGATGTCTTATTATCTGTTTAGAATTAGCCAATGGTAGCAGTATTTGAACCATGAAATGTACAAGTGTCTCAAACTAGAGTCTAATTCACTCGCAACCTCCCAAGCAGGTTGTTAAACTTTGCTAGCACCCCCTGCTTTGGACTGCTGTTTACCAGGCAGAGTGTTATATATGTCTCAGAGCAGATTTATTTATGAATAGAATGTGACATGAAATCCTTAGGATGGATTCTTGTGATTTCCTTTTTTTTTTTTTTTTCATTTTCCTGGGTTTTGGGAAACTTTTCTCTTAATGATAGGATTTCAAAAACAGGACTTTTAGGGTGTTTGGCTGCTGTTCACATATGTGTATCTTACGGAGAAATTCTTTCAGGGAGCTAGAAAATGGAATCCCGATAGTAGTATCTCTCTCCCTCAACTCAGAATTTTACATATGGAATGTTCTTGTTCGGATATGAATTAAATGCGCGGATAAGTTGTATATATTACAATCTTGGTCCTCAGTGTGGAAGTTGGAAGTGGTAGAAATTGAAGAGGTGGAACCTAATGGGAGGTTCTTAGATCAATCAAAATTCCTCAGAAGGGATTGTGGTACTTCGGTCTTACTGCTTCCCTGTTTTTGAGTTGTGATCTTCTACTGTTGCCATGATATGATGCTGAGCTAATGCCAGAGCCATGCCCCGACCTTCAAAACCAAGAGTTGAATAAATCTCCTTTCTTCATCAAGTTAGATCACCTCAGATATTTCTTTATATAACACAAAACAGACTAATATAGAAATAGGTACAAAAGAGTTGCAATTATAACTGTACCTGAAAATGTGAATGTGGATTTGGAACTGGGTGACTGGAAGAGAACATAAGTGTTCAGAAGGGGAAGTCCTAGAAGGCTATGAGCAAGATGTTTTAATCTATTGTAGTCAGTGCTTAGAGGATGAGGAGAGTAGGGAACTTGTCTTAAATGGAAATGAAGACTCCACTTCTTTAGTTCTTTGGACTAAAGAACCTGGATGCATTTTGTTATGTGCAAATACTTTGTGGAATATCAAACTTAATATTGGACTAGTTTCCTTGGCACAAGAAATTTCAAAACTATAAGACATTCTGGCTGCATTCAGGCTACTTCATGAGCAATATTGGTTGCTTTTAGTCAGATTTACAGTGAGATTCGGTAGCCAAAAGAAACAGTAGAAAGATTTAAAAAATCCACATCTCGGGTAAAGAAGGAGCCAAGAAAAAACATGTAACCATGAGACATCACTTCCTAAAGATCCTAGCAGGAATGATAGTTGGAAGGGCTATTGGAAAAAGATCTTGACAATACCTCAAAAGTCTTCAAAGTCATCCCTCTCATTACAAACCTACAGGCCTGGAAGGGCAGAATAATTTCACGGAACATGTGGACACTCTTCAGGGGCTCACCACCTAGTACTGCCTTCATGTTCATTTGCCTACTTCTAGGTAGTGGAGCACTCTGGGGGTGCAACCTTGGTTCATGCAGGATCAGGTGTAGCTTTTGCTACTTCCAGACTATTTTTGCATTCATGTGGTGCTAATTTTAACTATGCAGAATGCAGGAGCTATGAGGTCATGGTGACCCCCATCAAGATTTCAAGGAAAATTATGAGAGAACAAGCAGAAGTCTACAGCAGAGTCAGAGTCCATACTGTTAAGTATCTCTGATTGGATAATGCCTAGTAAAGCCATAGGAATGAGATGCTAGGAGATCCCAGAAAAGTACAGTGATAAGTATTGTGCATCTCCCAGCCAAGATAGCCAGCAATACCAATACCTAACCGCAAAGAGTAGCCATGTGCAGCAACCAGCAACACTGAAAGGACAAAGATGCCCAAGGCCTTACAGGCCACTTCTCACAAGATGCTGGATTTAAAATATTAGGGTGTTCTATCTGTTCTGTTGAGTTATGGTCTCCTTCCTTCCTTCCTCCTTCTTTCTTCCTTTTGGAGTAAGAATGTTTACTCCTTGAAAGTGTATAATTTGATTTTGACTTTTTAGGGGGTCACAGAGGAAAGAGTTGACTTTGAGTCTCATATGAAACTCTAGACTTGGATTTTGGGGTAATACTGGAATAAGTTAAGAATTTAGGACAATTGAGGATAGAATTAATCTGTTTTGAGTTTTGAGATTATCATGCATCTTGGGAGGCTAAGAGGAAAATGTTATGGTTTGGATAAAGTTTTATCCAAAACTTTATGTTGTAAACTTAGTCTTCATTTTATTGGTGGGAAGTAATGAATTTAAAGATGAGGAGCTAGTGAGATGTGTCCTCAGAGGGGATTGTGAAACTGTTTTCCTGTTTTCAAAATATGATCTCTTGCTTCTGCACATGCTCTCATCATGATGAAAGCTTGAATGACTTATCATAGCAAAGTCCGTGCCAGCAACATACCCTTCAACCTCCAAAACCAAGAGTAAAATAATCCTTTTTTTGTAAAGTTAGCTTTGCCTCAGATATTTTGCTACAGTAAGACAAAATTGACTAACACATTAAGGCAGTTGTCTGTTTTCTTTGCTTCTGCATACAAATATAGATTATAAAATGCATTTGAGCTCAAAGGTTTACTTTGCATATCTGAAAATCTAAATTATTTTCTTTACTTCCATTACTTTTCCTAACCCAAACTTTCTATAGAAAATCAAAGTAGGTTATTTGGGGCAAAAGTTACTTTAAATTGTTTCTTGTTGATCTCAGATCCTTAACACAGATTCTAGAACATCATTCCTCCAAGGATTAACATACTCTGTGAGCAGCCTGCTTTCACACAGTGACAACATGATAATTTTTAGCAAAACGGGAACAGATTGTGATTGGTGAACTACTGTTTCCCATGAGTCTTCAACAAGATGCACTGGAAAAAGTTAATTAGTAGCTTTGTCTGTTTCTTATTATTGGTGTGATCATTTGCTGATTTGAAATGTATAGGTTGCTCATGTGAGAAGTCTATAATTTCTTTTGGGAAAGGAAAGAAACTCATCTTTATAAGACCTCAGAAAGTGTCTATCACCTTTTAACTTTTAAGCAATAAGATTGCTGCAGAGATTTAGGTCATATCAACATACAGAATTTCAATTCACAGAAAACTAAAGTCACAGGATTTATGGTTATTCCATAGGAATAAATCCTAAGTAACTCTGAACAAAATTAAAGTAATGGTGGTTTATTCTGAATATTCATCTTAAAATGTTAGAATAGGGTAAAAATTATTTGCCTGGTCTGTGTTGTATGAAGCATAAGAATTGACACACCATTCTAACAAGTAAAAACCAAAAATATCTAAAAAGTCAACCACTCTTTTGACATTAGTAAAACACATGTAATTATAGGGAAAACCACTGTCTACGAATTGAAGAGATAGATTGACACAGGGACACAACTTTCCTGAGGGAAACCCACCAGATGAGACATCTTTGGGAGTAAGTGCTGGGGTAGGGAAATCTAAACTGTAATTGATGAATTTCTAGAGGCTTGGTATAAACAAATCTGAAATTTAAAAATTTTCAAAGGAACAAAATCATGGAAAGGTCTGCATGCCATTGGAATCTTTACCTCCATGGGTTGCCTAGGCTCTCACAGTGAAGAAATTCAGGCTTCTGTCAGTAAGTGGGGAGCACCATTCTCAGATAGTACAGATCATTCTGTTCTTCTTAAGAAAGGCTACCCTCAGGAGAAATTATTGAGCCAGATGCTAACCTTCTGTGGCTTTTATCAGAGCTTAACTTAGCTGAGGAAAGGAAGATGCTCAGCTCCAGCTGCCAGCCCGCTTAAGTCATCCTATATCACCAGAGAGGAGTGGAGAACTGAGAAATACATGTCAAAATCATAGTCCACAGGCACAGACTCACTAGAAGACTATGACTTAATGGTAGGATTGTAGAACCATTCCCTTTACCCACATCTCACCAGCACATTCATAAAGGCCTACTTATCACCTTTCCTTCTACACGGTATATTATCTCTATCAAGAAAAATTGCAAAACATACTAATAGGCAAAAAATAAAAATTTAGGAGGCAAAGAGAACATCAGAACCAAAATAAAATATGGAAGAGATGTTGGAATTATCAGCCTGGAAACTTAAACCAAGTATGATTAATATGCTAAGGTGTTATGATTTTTATTGTTATAATTTCTTTTTAAGTTGACATATCTTTTGTGAAAATCCGTAAACTAAAATACCACTTTATAGGACAGACAAGACTAAAAAATAGTGAAGTTTGGTTATGTCAATTAGGTGGAATACAATGAACAAGCAGAACCAGAATACATATAGTAAGAGAAATTTAGTACTTCCAGGTCTGAGGGGTTAGGGACAAAAGGTAGCCAACATGAAGACTGAAGGTGACAGGGAGCTCAACTAGTGAATGAGGAGTGAAAGAAAGAGAAGACCTATGAGACTATGACTTTTGTAATTTATAGACATTATCCCTTAGGCTTTCAAGCACAGATTATGGTTTGGCTTGTTTAAAGAAACACCACTAAATAAATATATGTATTTGACAGTAATGTTCCTCTTTTGGTTATCCCATGGTCAACCACTGTAAGATGTATTAAGTTTTGAGTCAGTAAATGAGTAGCAGTCAGGCAGAAGCACCAAAAAACCACTGACACAGGGGAAGTTTTAAATAGTCCAAAGGCAAATGGGTAAGACTGGGATTCTAACCATTTATATCAGACCTAAAAATGGATGCTGAAGCAGCAACTTTATTACATATATTTATGACGAATGGACTCTCAGGGCTAAAGTAGACAACCTTCAGGAACAGATGGGCAATGCAAATAGAGATGTCAACTCTAAGGAAGAACCAAAAAGCAATACTAGAGATCAAAAATACTCCAAAAGAAATGGAAAAAGCCTTTTATGGGCTTATTAGTGATGAGAAATAGCAGAAGGAAAAGAAAGAAATGAACAGAATAAATATTTGAAAAAAATGACTGAGAATTTCTCCGAATTAAAGCCAGACATCAATCATATGCCCAGAAAGCTCAAGAAAGCATGAATGCAATAAATGAAAAATGAAGAGCAAAAAAATTTTTATACATATCACTTTCAAACTATAGAAAATCAAAGTTTAAAAAACAATCCCAAGAGAAGTCAGAAAAAAAAAAAACACCTTCCCATAGAGAGCAAAAGTAAGAATTACATCCAGTTTATCCTCCCAAATCATGCAATCAATAACAGAATAGAATGATATATTTATTAAGGCATAGAGAAGAACAAAACCCACCAACCTAGGATTCTGTACCCTCTAAGTTTTTCCTTCAAAAATGAAGAAACAAAGACTTTCTAAGACAAAAAAACATTGAGGAAGTACATTGTCAGTAGACCTATAGTCAACAGATCTTTGACAAAGGAGCCATTGGAATAAAATGGGGAAAAGATAATATTTGAACAAACGGTGTTGGAACAATTGCAAATTCACATAGAATTCCAAAAGTGACTTCAAATTTGATTCAGCCTAACGAATATGGTTATGTTCCAATATAACCATCTTTGAAAAACAGGAGTTCGGGCAGAATTGGCTCATAGAACACAATTTGTCAATTCTTTCTGTAGATTACTAAGACTTAAACAAAATAATGTTGGGGTAAGTTAAGATATTCTGAGGACATTTTATTAAATGGAATAAGCCAGACACAGAAACACAAATACTACATGTTTTCGCTCATATATGAATGCTAAAAAAAAATCAATCTGAAAATAGAATAGTGATTACTAGAGGCTAGGAAAGTCAGGGGCAGGGTGGATAAAGGAGGTTAGATAATGGGTGCCAGACAGTTGAATAAAAGTGATAAGTTCTAGTGCCTTACAGTATAGTCAGGTGACACTAGTTCACAGAAACCTATTATACATTTTATGACTACTGTAAGTGAGAAGCTTGAAGGCTCCAAACATAAAGTGATGATATGGAGATGAAAATTTTAATTGCCCTGATTTGGTTAGTACTTGCTGTATATATGTATTGAAATATTGCACTGTAACTCATAAATATATACAATTATTATATGTTAATCTGAAATTCGCAAACCTCTTTAAAAATGTATAAAAATTTAAACATACAGAAAACATTCTGAAAAAATCAAAATTATTAATTCTTAATAACAAGAAAAATCAGTTCCTCCACCATTGGGTGCGCCATGGATCACAGCAAGAACAAGAAAACAAAATACCATAAATTTAGAAGATATTTCCTCAAGAGAAAATATGGAATCTTGAGTTATGATGAAGACTGAAAACATTAATCAAAAGATTTAAAAAAAAACCTCAGTAAATGGAGACTGTTTTTTACCATATGCTTTTAGAATTATTATATTTTTAAGATGTACATATTATTAATTTACTAGTAAGAAATATGGATAAATTGATAGTGCCACATCTAACAGTAAAACAGAAGGCACATTTTTATAAATAAAATATGATTCCTTTCACTATTATTAGGAACAATTTTTGTCTAAATATGATAGAAATTAGAATAGTAAATATAATAATTGAAATGGGTGACACAGTAAGTACTGTTTCTGCATCAGAACAGGTGCAAAAATTATTTTAATATACATTAAATTTTTAGATGAAAATTTCACTTCTAGAAAATAGTCATTTTAAGAAAATAATCAGACAAATGCAAAAATATTTTTATATTTCTCCATTATTTAGAAACGGTGATAAATTTCAATGAAATGAAATATTTAATGATAGCTTAATATTTAAATAATGTGTGTCTACTACTCCTAGTCTCATTTTCTCTTAAACATATTAATTCTTAAAAATATTTTGATAAAATTTTTACTTCAATATTTTACTACTAAAGTCATGTGTTAGTCATCATTTCATCGCTGTAACAAAATATCCCAGATAATAAACTTATGAATAAAAATAGGTTTATTTTGGCTCACAGTTTTGGAAGTTCCAGTCCATGATCAATTGTCTCATTACTTGTGCCTGTGGCAAAATAATGGTAGTTACTGCATGTAGTTAGTGCATGTGACAGAGCAGAAACACTTACCTCATGTATTAGGAAGCAAAAGAGAAGAGAGTGAAAAAGGTACTGAGGTCTCATAATTCCTGTAGAGAGCATGAACTCAATGACCTAAATATCTCTCACTAAGTTCCCACAACCTTACAATAGCTCCACCCTAGGACTAAGCCTTTTACACATGGAACTTTGGTAGATATTCAAGATTCAACTATATCAAGTCACCAGTGAATCTCCTCTCTCTATCTTTAAATCCTGTGCTCTGTTCTCAGAAGTAAGTTTACTAATGCCTTTTAGAATTGATCTAGCACAACCGATTTATTAACTAAAATTGATCCATAACAGCAGAGAAGCACCCTTCCCTGGTTTTAGTTTTCTTTGCTGGCTCCTCTCTTCTAATTTATTTACATTAGAAAATCACAGAGCTTGATCCTGGGTCCTCCTCCCTTCTTCACTGGCATTCCTTCCCTTGGTGCTCTCATATGGTTTCATGGCTTTTTAAATATTATTTATATGCCAATGACTGTGAAATCCTATTTCCAAATAGTGACCTCTCTTTTGAATTTCTGAATCATATGTTTAAACTACATTTTGGCGTCCTTACTTCTATCATAAACAGACATATGACATTAAGTTTTCCAAAATTGAACTTCAGCATCTTCCTGCCAATGATAGGAAGGACTGCATTTAGACAGTGCAGATAACGTGGTTGTCCAAGCCCAGGGCAACCTGACTGACCATACAGGCCCTAGTGGTTGTGTTTACAAGTTGTTCCTTTTACTCTAAGAGCACCAGCTATTTATCAATGTGAAAATGATATGTAAAACATACAGAAAAATCAAGAAAATAATATTTCAGAATCCTATAAATCACTGAAATTAGAAAATATTATTTTTCTTCTTTCAAATATTTTTAAAGACAAGAGGAAAAGCTTATAGATAAAACTGACCTCTGCTTTCACTCCATCCTTTCTACAATTTTCCCTTTTCCTCTTCCTCCTTCTTCTCTTTTTCTTTCTCTTTCCCTTCTCTTCTCACTTTCTGATACACTGGTGTTGTTAGAAATAATTTCCATACATGAAAACAAAGTAAAACACCAGTAGAGCTTTAACAAGAGAATTAATATGATCTTATTTACACTGTAAAAAATCATTTTGGCTGTGATGTTTAGAATGGATTAGGGACAAACTACACATGGGTATTTACTTAGGAAGCTACTTCATTAACTCAGCTGTGAGATAATTAGTGGTTGTGGATATGGAAAGAAGTAAACAGATTTGAGAAATATTTAGGCATAAAAATAACGAATTTGGTGATTTGTTGAACATTGAGAATTGGGGTGGGGGTGAACTTGTTTGAAATTACTCCAGGATTTTCCTTTAGCTTGGGCAGCATCCTTGGAATGTACAATGCATGGACCAATGGTATTGGCACATCAGAGAGGTTGTTTATATGAACTTCCTCACAAATTAATTACTGTTTCCTTCAAAGGGGTCTCACAGAAACTCTTTCAGGAAGCAGGCAACTTATCATATCTCCTTTTTCTCTTTACTAATAGTTGTACTCATGTTTTGGAGATCATGGCTTCAAAATGAAAGGATAAAATTTGATCATGAGGGTCCTTTGCTCTTTAGAAGCAGGGAATCTTGGGAGAATCAAATATTTTTTTTCTTAGAAATATATTTACATGTGTCATCCCTAAAAGTAAACTGAAACTTTAACTTATCTGAAGGGAAAAAGTAAATGTTTAAGTTGTTTCTGAGGATTGAATCAGGGCCTCAGATAAGCTAAGCGTGCACTTTGCCATTGAGCTCCCCCTCTACCACTGACCTACATCCCCAGCACAGGGCAAACATTTTCAATTACAAAGAAGATGCTTTTTTATATTGATTACAATAGCAGATTCCATTATATCTCCATACTTGTGTCTATGTAAATAAAGTATGCCCCAATGATATGAATGATCATATCAAGGTCATGGAGTTTTGGGATAAGTCAGATGTTACACTTTTAACTTTTTTTCAATTCTAAGAGAATATTTTAATCAAAATAAAAAGAAATTGTCCAAAATTTCCAAATACATTCTCACTATCTTTGTGACTTTGTGTTATTTTACTAGTCTGTAAGGTAGGCATGTTTAATAGATATTGCACAATTTCAGGAGGTATTTTTTTCAAAAATATCTCCCATTTGCAGCAGACAATTTAAGAACCTAACCAGCACCGTCCATATCTGTGTGCTTGTGTGTGTGTGTGTGTGTGTGTGTGTGTGTGAGGGGGATTGTGTCTGTTCAAATGTATACGTGTGTGATAGCGTATTTTTGCAGCAGAGTTATTTTTCAAAAGCAAAACTCTGACCATGTCACTCCCTTACTTTGATCATATTGTCCTTGACTTCCAATGGAATTCAAACACAAATCCTATGGAATAAAACATAGATTATTTAGGGTAGAACTCGATGTCTCCTTGTACTTTTAATGCCCTATCTCTCATAATGCTCAACATGCTTTTTGATTCCATTATGAAATCCCAGTAAGCCTTGACTAACATGATTTCCTCCTTCTTCCTAAAACTCTTACCTTGGCCTTCTAATTTTGCTTATGTAAATTATTCTTGCTCCTCTGGATTCAGATTAAATTTTACTTCCTTTGCCAAATAATCTCATATTTCTCCACTCTGGGAATAACTCCATCAGCTCCAATGGTTCTTTTTTCCTCTTTTGTTATTACATATATCATAGTTTACCTTGTCAAGTAGATTAGTGAGTGACTTGTCACTTTTTTTTAGTATAGTTTTTTAAGAACAAATGTTCTTTTGGTTTAGTTGTGAATTTGGTTATATTTTGTTTTTATTTGGTGCATTATGATTACACATAACATTGGAATTCATTGTGAAATATTTTTAGATGCACATAACGTAATTTGACTAATTTAATTCCTCAATGCCTCCCCATGACTCTCTTCCATCCTCTTTGATCACCTTCCTTAACTCTACTTGTCTCCCATCTATTTTCATGAGGTTCTGGTGGGTTTTTTTGTTTACTTGTTTTGTTCTTATTGTTTCCTGTCTAGTTTCCAATATGAAAGAAAATATATGACCCTTTAATTTCTAACTCTGATTTATTTATTTCACTCAACATGATGCCCTCCAGTTCTATCCACTTTCCTGCAAATAATATAATTTTGTTCTTCTTTGTAGCTGATATATGTATATATGTGTGTATATGTATGTGCATATATACATATATATCAGTTTATATATACATTTGCTTTATTCAGCCATAAAGAACAAAATTTATATATATATATATATTATGTGTGTGTGTATATATGTATATATATATATATATATATATATATATAATATTTTCTTTAGCTTCTTCTAAGCAACTTAAAGGAACCACTTTCTTCAGTGCTAAAGGCCTATTGTCTTACATATTCAGTTCTACAGACTTTGTTAAATTCTTTTCATAAGTGATTTATTCCCTTACTCTACCAAAGTCTGTTCTTCTGTGTGTATAGTGAGGGAGTTGGAGATTATCCCTAATGCTCCTTCCAAATTTAGTGCAACATCATGGAAACAGTAAGCTGTCCTCTCTTCAAACAAGAACTGGGTAATAAGATTGCCTCTGAGAGCTAAATCACCACACAATAGATGCAATTAGCCATCTGTTGGGAGTAACTCAAATTGTCTCTAAATGTATTACTGAAAAGTTCTGGAATTCCTAAATCTCCTATCAAAGTGGCCTATAATCATCTCAGGAGGCAATGCTGGAAGGGGTAGTCATTTAGGTAGAAACCTAATAGACCATATGCAATCTCTTTCACACTTGTAGCAACTAGATGTTTAGAAAAAGTAAACCCAAAGAGGCAATCTCTGAAAGAGTGGTTACTATTTTAAGAACAAACCTATGTACTGAATCCATTGAGTCCTAAAGCATAATATATCAATATATGAAATTTTTCTATTGGTTTTTAAATTTCATCCTCAGCACCCAGTTATACTCTTCTAAGGAGAATGTGCATTAAAGGATAGAAGATGATGATACTGCTTATACCAGCACTTCCATTAGTGAAGGAGCATCTACGCTGTAGAGGCTGAATATGCAAATAGAGTTAAACAAGTCTCTGCTGGCCCATTCAGGAAAACATCTAATCCCTCTCCTTCTTCCCCTCGCCCACCCACATAAGGATTTGTGTTTTACCATGTGGCAGAATAGTCTTGAATGGGCAGATATTTGTTCTAAAAATATTACCTTAGTTTCTTCTATTTTTTTATGGCTTAAAAAGGGGGTGAGGGAGCCACCTGGGCCTTCCCCACCAGTTGGGGTCCAGAGAGATGGAGGGGGGTCACCAGGGAAGACGATATGGGGTCTCTCTGGACTGTGGTTGCGATTCGTGGAGCCAATCTCCCCAGGCCCCCGGGTGTAGGTAAAAATCTGCTCTGCCCCAGTGAGATGCAGAAACACCCAGCGGAGGAGCAGAAAACACCGTTTATTCCAGAAAGTGTAGAAACTTAAATACACTCTTGGACCAATCAGATCCAAAGGTCAGAAACAAAGGGGTGCTCTTTGGCAAGAGCACAGTGTATTAGCATAGAATGGAGAAAGATGCAAGGGAGGGGTTGAAGGTATGGAGAGTGCTCCTACAGTTTTTATGGAGGTTGTTACTTTAAGTCAGACATTCCAAGCTTCCCTAGGTCCAAATACTAAAAGTACTCCTGAAATTCTGAGAGAATCCTAAATGATAGAAATGCTACCTGACTCTATAACTTAAATATGAGTGGAGGGTAGGAAGAAAAAGATAATTGTCTAGAAGACAGACATGAAACCTCCCCTGCTGCTAACCTTAGCTTTTTTTTTTTTTTTAGTAAATTGCTGAGTATCTCCTGAAGTTGTTGAGGCTGGCTTTGACTTCATGATCCTCATGCCTCAGCCTTCTCAGGTGCTGGGATTAGAGGTATGTGCCAAAGTGATAGGCTATTTATATAAATTTAATGCAGGTTAAAAGGGTAATTCTTTTGGAAAAGGCTGAGATCATACATTATTTTTAGCTAATGATGCTCAAATACCCTGATTCTTATTGATCTATTTAGCCCCTGTTTGGGAAAATATCCTGAAATTTGGAGCATCATTGATTTTATAATTAAAGTTGTTTCCTGTGATAAACATCTTCCTTGTTTATATAGGTTTGTTATAAATGCATGATAGCACCAGAAAGACATTGAATCAACATCATAAGCTGCATAAAATATCATTTGAGAACTAGCGTGTCAGATAAGGTAAGGGCTCAATAAATATTTTCTGAATAAAAATTTTTTTTTCTAAAATATTTCACGGGCTGGGGTTGTGGCTCAGTGGTGGAGTGCTTGTCCAGCATGTGTGAGGCACTGGGTTCAATTCTCAGCACCACATATAAATAAATAAAATAAAGATCCATTTACAACTAAAACATATTTAAAAATAATCACACAAATTCCATGAAGTGGTAAAATTCCTCTTTAAAAAATCATTTCACAACAGATGGGTAAACTGAGTTTTAGGAAGAAGCAGTTTACTAGCCAGACTTAGAAAAACCAGGTCTGTGGCAGGATGCAGTCTCCACACCTGGTGAGCTGGATGAGAAAACTGTATTCTTTTACAAATGTCCACACTCCAAAATTGCTCTTTTGAACCCCTTTCTTTCCAAAATGCTATTTCATATATATATTTTTTTTCAATAAAACTGCTACAAAAGAGTACTGACAAATTGTTCATACGCTGTTCAAAATGTGTTATAATCGTCACTAAATCCAGACCTCCCGCAACTGAAGATTGATTAGACTAAAGTGAAACTAAACCTTACTCAATGCAAATCTCTGTGGGCATAATTTTGGATCAGATATTAAAATATATAGTCACATACATGTTTTCCTTAGTCTCACCTCATTACATCATTATTACAACCATTATTGTCATGCATAAATATATTGTTTATATTTAAGATGTATAGTTATGAATTATTTATAGGTTATAAATTTTTTGAAGACTTTCTGCATAATCATTACCATAACCATGGTTCAGAAATGCCATAATTTCCCCTTTAAAACTCTGAGATTCAGAGATTTTAAGATCTTCAACTGAAGATTAAATCAGGTTATAGTGAGTTAAAGAAAATCCTTTCCCCAGATGTCCACTCTTTCTTTGTGATACATGAAAGATATCATAAATTTTCTTAAAAGGAAAGTGATTAAAATCTCAAAATGTGCCTTTTGAGATGGCACAGTTTGAGATTTTAAGAGGGTTTAAAATTTATCTAGAACATTCAGAGGATTAAGCATTTCATATGAGCATGAAAGAATTCCAAGGCCTGCTGCTGGTGGTGATTCTACTTAAACATGTTTATTCATTGTCCAGCCTTTTCAAATACTACTGGTACTTTTAATTTCTATGAGTCCCTTGCATTTTAGAAGTCATAATGTTGAAATAATGTCCTAACGTTTTGTTGTGAGTCTAGGCCCACTTGCTGTATGCATGCAATAATGTGTGTCTGCCTAAACAGCAACTGCATTGATTGATGTTATACCACAGTATAAGTGCTATCTAGGAAAATGTAACAGACAGTCAGAAGGCACCTAGTAAGGCTTTTTGGGAGATTTTTTTAAACAAATAAAACTAGTGATTTCAATGGTCAAAGCATATATGTTCTACTTGGGGATTTAATAGAGGTGGCCTTCTCTTGCATGGAACAGCATGCCAATGAAAGACTGGTGGTTGCTACATTTCTACAGAGAACATTACCAATTCATTCACAGTTCAGCACATATTAGTCACAGTGGATAGAGTGGCCATAAAACTTGCTTCAGTTGAGATCCTTGATGGTTCTATCAGGCTTAACTAGCAACAAATTCAAAGATTGATTAAATGGTGGGACCAGAGATTTCTGGCACTCACCAATTTTTATTTGTTTGTTTGTTTGTTTACTTATTTATTTATTTATTTATAGATGCAGGTGGGAGGGGAGTACTGGGACTAGAACCATCCAGTCCTTAACCACTCAGCCACATCCCTACCCCTAGCCCTTTTTATTTTTTATTTTGAGACAAGGTCACATGAAGGTGACCTCAAACTTGTGATTCTCCTGTCTTAGCCTTCCCTGTAGCTGGGACTACAGTTGTGCACCACAATGCCCAGCTGGCACTCACTTGTAAACTTAGATATTTATACCTCAATTCTAATACCTGCTAGATCTTACACAGTACCAAAACCAGAGCTAAATAACATCAATTTCCCAAAATTACTAATGTTTGTTAACATGAATTGCTACTCTTTAAATATCCTGTCAGTGTTCTAAGGAAAATAAGATATGAGATGGACATGTTTTTATTAAAAAAATATATCATTTATTATACAGTCTTAAAATATTTTTCATTAATGAAAATTTGGATATTTTATATTTTAATAAATCTATAGTAGGAAGAAGTTTTACAACTTTTTCCTCATCTATATCAATATAATTTTGTCAATATGAATGATAAATGTTTTATTTGCTCCACTAAGTGTGATTGATCAATCATATTTTGTTTATTACCCCAGAAATAAGAAGTGTTTCCTAGTTTTATAAAGGTAACATTCTTATTAGGACTTTAACCATATTAATTTTTTATGCCAGTTGTTAATCTAATCATGATAAACTCTCAAACTCAAGAAATATCTTACATTAAAATGAGAGTTTTAAAACAATTTAATATACATGTATTAGTTATGTGGAAATGTTTTTTCTAAGCTTAGGTATTTTTATATATTTTTATTTTAATTGACATATAGTAAATGTACACAGTTATAGGGTACAGTGTGCCATTTCAATTTACAAATGCAATATTTAATGATCAAGCTAGTGTAATTGGTATATCTATCACTTAAGACATGTCTTGTTTCTTTGTGATGGGAACATTCCTCTTTCCTTCTTTCCCCATATACTTCCGAGGACCTCGTAACTACTATTCTATGCTCTTCTTGGGATCAACTTTCTTTCTAGCTTACACATATAAGTGGAAACAAAATTACAATTTAATGAGCACCTAAAAATTACAAATATCATCAACAGGGTTCTTTATCTCCATACACAGGGATAATGATTAGTCTCTAGTCTTTGGAAAGGAGGTGAGAGATTGAGATCAGAAGTTATCTATAGTTGTCTTGCTTTCCTGAGGATTTAAGTGTTAAACATTCTGGGCCATGATGAGGACTCTGGGGAAGAGGGTAAAAATGTGAAAATTCAGAGAAGCAATTTCATGCTTTATTGAACATATTTTGATACAATATAACAAAAGGCAAATGTCTTTCTCCTAGAAGGTCAGAAATTTTATACATTAAGGGTGTGGTCCTATTATTGTGTTAATACTTAACTTTCTTGTATTTCTTCTGAATAGTTTTGCTTTCTTTATGATTGCTCTGAACACACTATTCAAAAAGCACTTATTGAGCTTTATTTCTAACTCTATAACCTGTGCTTCAACAACCTAAACTTATCTCATTGAAGTTATCCATGTAACAATATATTGTACTCTTGAAAAATGCAAGAGAGTAGATGCTAAGTGTTCTCAAGATACATAATAGCTATATGAGGATATATGTGTGTGTATATGTATATATATATACATACACACATAAATATTAATTAGCTAGATTTAGTCATTTTACATTTGTATGTATATTTCAAAACATCATGTTATGTACAAGAAATACATACAATTTTGTCAATTTTATATAAATAAGAAAAAAATCACATCAGTCAATAGATAGACAACATCAAATTGACCATTTGGTGCAAAGTAGAAGGCAGGGGAAATGATTATCATGAGTTCCTTTAAAATGCTGAGAAAAATTCTACATTTTTTTTCAGGATCTTAACAGTCACTTGAGCATAGGGGCACAATCTGAGAAGTACAATGTTAGACAATTTCCCCACTGTGCGAACTTCATAGAGTGTACTTACACAAATCTGGGTGGTACAGATCAATTACTGGACCTGTCCTCTTGAAGCAATCCAGAGATAGAGCAGATGTGAAAAAAATGAGGCTGCTGCTAGAGTAACACTGCATTTTGTTTTATAGTGACCTTTCTATATAAGCAGGAGTACACTCTAAAACAACAAACTGTAGCATAGTGAATATATAAACCAATACCAAAGTTGCTTGTTGTCATTATCAAGCATTACATACCATACATGATTGAATGTGCTATATTCTTATAAGACTAGCAACACAGATTTATCCCAACATCATCACAAATTATATGACATTATGAAAGGCTATAGTGTTATAAGCTGATAAGAAATTGTTGAACAAAATATTGTCATGCAGCCCATGACACCATATGAAATATGGCTATTTCCCTATTTTTATAGATGAGCAATCTAAAGCCTAAAGTGTTTTTTGCTTCCAAAGACTACGTTTTCTCTATCAATTTGCTCTTGTTCCCCTGATATAACTTATTATCATTGTACATATAGAGTGTAGGCTGATTAAAATTAGGGAAAAAAGTAAAAACAAAATATAAGTATAAGAGTGCGGCGAATGAATCCATGAGGAAAGCAGAATAAACCAAGGAAGGACAAGTATTTCAGGAAAAGGTTGTTAGCTGCAAAGCTAGAACTGAAAGGCACATGGGAATAATGACACAACAGAATGTGTTTGTGACTATATGTGAGAAAATCATGCACTTTAACAAATAGATTGGCCTACTAATGTCCTTTCTGTTCTTTCCCTCTGTGGTTATTGAGGCTCTTGATCTTGTTTTGTTCTTTTTTTTTTTTTTTTTTTTGGTACTGGAGATTGAACTCAGGGGCACTCGACCACTGAGCCACATCCCCAGCCCTATTTTGTGTTTTATGTAGAGACAGGGTCTCACTAAGTTGCTTAGCACCTTGCCATTGCTGAGGCTGGCTTTGAACTCGCGATTCTCCTGTCTCAGCCTCCCTATGTGCTGGGATTACAGGCTTGAGCCAACGCACCCAGCTTTGTTTTGTTCTTGACAATGGCTTTTGACCCAAAGATTAAGAGAAATCCTGAAGAACTTCTGGTGGGAGCATCAACTGGGAAACACTTTTAGTAATCCCAGCATGGGGTGGTGGAGACCAAATATATGAAATATTAGAAAATGGCAGATTGATTCCGTTCTTTGGGAGCAGAACCTTGAGCTGTACAGTTTTTGGTACCCAGTAACATTATGTCATATACTTTAGGCTACTGCTTATTCTGTAAACTAATTTGAATACCATTTCTTTTTTTCTGAGCCACTGGGTTGGTAGAACTAAGAAATTGTTCGTTTGTTTTTTTTCCTGAAATTCTGTGGAAGAGAAGACAAAAAGTTTAATTTGAGAACAATCATCAGAATACAAATATTTAAAGGTTAAGTGCTGGATGAAATCAAAAGAGATTAAGCACAGGTTGTACTATGCTCCTTACTCCAGGCAAGAGGGACCGTCACTTCTGTGCCCCACGCTTTAGTTCAGAGAGACTCCAACTACCTCGCTCTCAGTTGTATCTCCCTTCAATGGAGAAATTCGAGAGATCAAGAGGTCAAAGAGACATGAATCCTGGACCACATAGCCCCAATTGTAATGATTTTGAGATGTCCATCACCCAGACAAATGATTCTTGAGTTCACTTCCAGCGCCCAGGTGAATCTCCTCCTTGTTCTTTCCATTAGGGACTAGAACACATGGCAAGTGTTAGAACAGGTAAGAGCAAGGTATTACCAAGGGGCATTTGTTGGGGAAGATGGTGGTCAGGACAGGTAAGGACTTGAGGCTACAGAGTGGGGTGGGTAGAGTAAGGGGAAGACAGATGGAGCTTGAACATTTAGACTAGAGTGAGTGTCTGTGTGCATGTGGAAAATGGTGACTTGGATCATGGTCTTTGACTGCTTTGGAGCTGTGGCTGTGCTTTGCTCTGGGAACTTTCTGTGCAAAGGTGCAGGACAAGATTGTGCAGAAGCTATGGTAAAGTTGTGCCTGAGGAAGTTCTGTGCAAAGGTACAGAAAAATACAGTCTTGGCCTTGAGCTCAGATACCAGCTGCTGGGGATAGAGAATTCTGGTCATAAGAAGACAACCACAATATCTTGAAAATGCTGCAGACTTCAAGCCTGCTTTAAAGAAACTCTGGACCATGGGGTTCCGGGGTGCAGCAGGATAATAACGGGATGTTCCTAGCATTGCTACAGTGGAATATCTATAAAAATATTTTTAATTCTGTAACTTTCTAGTGCACAAAGAATAATACCTCTATAGTTTTAACTTCCTGATTTTGAGACCCTATAAAATAAACATGCTGAGCTACGTTTGGGTCGCTTTTCCTCCATCAGAGATCAGTGTCCCACTTGGTCCAAGCTTTCTCTCTATAAGTGTTTGTGTGTTTTTCTTTTTTCTTTTTTTGAAATTTTTTGGGCTTTTAATAAACTCTATCAAATTACTTTTCAGTAAAAATATAAATCTTTAAAAATCTATTCAAACTCTTGGGGTTATATTTGTTTGTTTGTTTATTTATTTATTTATTTATTTATTTATTTATTTATTCTAATTAGATGTACATGACAGCTGAATGTATTTTGATTCATGGTACACAATGGGACACAACTTTTCATTTCTCTGGTTGTATGTTATGTAGAGTTGCACTATCGCTTTAATAAAGGGGCGGGGAAGAAGCCACGTGACTTCTCGATGAGTTGGAGTCCAGAGAGACAGAGAAAGAAGGGGTCCTCGGGTTAGACAATATGGAGTCTCTGGACGGTGGCAATCTGCAGAGCCAAATTCCCCAGGCCCTGAGGTGTAGGTAAAAATCTGCTCTGCCCCAGCGAGATGCAGAGACACCTGGAACAAGAAACACACCGGGGCCAAGAGCAGAAAAACACCGTTTATTCCAGAAACTACAGAAGCTTAAATACACTCTTGGACCAATCAGGTCCAAAGGTCACAAACAAAGGGGTGCTCTTTGGCAAGAGCACAGTCTATTAGCATAGAATGGGGAAGGATGGAAGGGAGGGATGGGAAGGTATGGAGATGCTCCTACATTGCACCATATGTGCAGTCATACATATACCTAGGGCAATGATGTCCATCTCATTCCACCATCTTTACTGCCCCTATGTCCCTTCCCTCCACCTTCCTCCCCTCTGACCAAAGTTTCTCCATTCTTCCCATGCCCCACCCCATTATAGGTCAGCATCCACTTACAGAGAGAACATTCAGCCTTTGGTTTTGGGAGATCAATTTACTTCACTTAGCATGATATTCTCCAACTCCATCCATTTACCTGCAAATGCCATAACTGTATTCTTTTTTAATGCTAAGTAATATTCCATTGTGTATATATACCACAGTTTCTTCTTCCATTCATCTATTGAAGGACATATAGGTTGGTTCCACAGTTTAGCTATTGTGAATTGAGCTACTATAAACATTGGAGTAGCTGCATCACTGTGGTATGCTGTTTTTAAGTCCTTTGGGTATAGACTGAGGAGAGGTATAGCTGGGTCAAATGGTGGTTCCATTCCAAATTTTCTAAGAAATCTCCATTTTGATTTCCAGATTGGTTGTACCAATTGGCAATCCTACCAGCAATGTATGAGTGTGCTTTTCCCCCTGTATCTTCACCAACACTTATTGTTGTTTGTATTCTTGATTACTGCCATTCTGACTGGTGTGAATGAAATCTTAGAGTAGTTTTGATTTTCATTTCTTTAATTACTCAAGATGTTGAACATTTTTTCATGTATTTGTTGATTGATTGTATATCTTCTGAGAAGTGTCTGTTCAGCTCCTTAGCTCATTTATTGGTTGGGTTGTTTGTTTTTTGGTGTCACATTTTTTTGAGCTCTTTATATATCCTGGAGATCAGTGCTGTATCTGATGTGCATGTGAAAAGTTAGTCTCTTCAACAAATGTGCTTGGAAAACTGGAAATCCATATGCAGCAAAATGAAACTAAACCCCTGTCTCTCACCATACACAAAACTCAACTCAAAGTGGATCAAGAACGTAGGAATTGGATCAGAGACTCTGCTTCTAATTGAGGGAAAAAGGAGGTCCAAACCTTCATCATGTCAGATTAGGCCCCAACTTCCTTATCAAGTCTTCTAAAGCACAAGAAATAAAATCAAGAATCAATAAATGGGATGGATTCAAACTAAAAAGCTTTTTCTCAGTAAAAGAAAAAATCATTATGTGTTTTTCTTAATCCCCCATTGCCCCTCGCTGGTTTCTAGGATTTGATCATGCAGGTCACAGCAGTGCATGCCTCAGATGCACTTCTGACTGTCTTGGGTGAAAGGGAGGGTTTGCCTGCAATGGGGATATGAGGCTGATCATTATAAGATCTTCTCACGCTACTACAATCCAGCATGACATGGATATAAGAAACCTTACATCATTTATAAGGTAAAGGATGAACTAGACTTCTATCTGTGCTTTTTATTCAGACCTTATAAAATTATGGGAATTCCAGAAAGATAGAAGTGAAAAAAGGAAAGAAGATTGAGCCCTGGGTTTTACCAATTTTCAGAAATAATGATGAAAATGAGTTCCAGAGAAGGCTAGTCGACAATGGCCAGTCAGACAAGGAAAACGAGGATTTTAAGTGCAATTTCTTCAAAAATCAGTTCTTTGTGCCTAGGGGTATAACCTAAGCAGAGTGTTTGCCTGGCATGCACCAAGCCCTGGGTTTAAACAAACAAACAAAATGAAACAAAACAGAAGAACAAAAATCATTTTTTTGTCTTTTCTAGAAATGGATCTTCTGCCTTAAATTTTTTAATATGGGAAAAATATCAAAATAGGTAAGAGTCCTTATAATTTTAGCACAATGTATGTTCACTCTTCTCATGAACATATTTAACATGCCTTTCTTTATTTTACCTTCTTTTCTCAATACAGACACTGAAAAAGAGAGAACTTATTATTTGTTGAAATGAAAATTGAAATATACTTCCTAGTCAGTTACACTATGCAAGCTATGGGCATAGATATTAAAAGGCACTGGCCTGTTTATAAAACACAAAAACTAGAAGTCATCAATTTACAAAGGGAATGGATAATAAAATTTTATTTGTATCAAAATTTTTACAAAATGAAGCATTTTTTATATAATGCTTACTATTATTAAGAATTAAAGAGAACAGTTTTAGAGACAGATATGCTGAATGAGTCAATTTTTTGCACTCTCCACTTTGCTAATCATTTTACCCCTTCCTTCCATAGTTTTCTTTCTTTCTTTTTTTACTTTTTAATCTTTTGTAGTTCTGAGAATCAAACTTTTAAACATACTGTGCAAGCACTCTAACATTAGATAAATACCCAGTCCTCATGTAAATTTCTTTATCCATAACTGTGGATAATACATATGTACATATGTGTATTATGTATTGCTTATAATCTGTTTTATATATATATATATATATATATATATATATATATATATATTTATTTCATGGCAAAAATTTAAATGTAAAAGACTTCAGAGGTTTGCTATTTTATGCAATATGCACTTTTAAATATGTAAATGTGATTGTTTTTAAAATAAAGATTCATAATTTTTTAACCAAAAAGTAAAAACAACAACAACAACAAAAAGAAATATAGAGTTTCACACTCCTTAAGATATTTTCTTCAGGAATGAGAGAAGATAACATCAAAAGAGTAATTTATGGGAGTAGTTATGCATGCAGGATGGAAAAAAATTCCTGTGCCATGATGCGTTCTACTGTATTCCACTTTCTCAACAAAAAGGCTACAGACATCATAGTCACTGTTCCTGTTATAAATACACCCAGGAAATTACTAGAGCTTATGCTGAGGTGCTCAATGTACTGATCAGATTTTAAATTTCTTTAATTAATTGGATATGTCCATGTGTGCATCCATCAAGAAATAGAGCAGAACACATATATCTATATCTCCTATTACATAAAACATAATAAAAGAGATATTTTATAAGGAATTGACTAACACAATTAAGGAATTTGAGAAGTCACAGGATCTGCAGTCGAAAAGTTGGGGACCATGGAGGGAAGGCTGAGACCCATGAGAACTTACAGCATAGTTTTAAGCAAAATGCCAGCAGGTTTGGCACTAAGGAGAAGCCCAGGTTTCAGTTTGAATTCTCCTTGCTCAAAGTAGTCACGCTAAAGGAATTCCTTCTGACACATAGGCAGGCCATATTTTTTGTTATTTTCAGGCTTTTAGTCGGCTGAATGAAGTCCATCCACAGGGGACAGGTTAGTCTGCTTTAGAAACCTAATCGTTCAAATGTTATTCTCATCCCAAATCATGTTTACACACTGCATCCCAGCAAAATGTTTGAACATATATATTTGAGTATTCTCTGGCCCAGTCAAGTTGATGCATAAAATTAACCATCAAAATATGTTAAAAATAGTTTTGTACAGATACATTAATTTTTTCAGTTCTTTAATGGGTGCACTGTCTTTCTCAGAAAAAAACAGTATGTGGGGCAAGGCAGATGCATCAGATAGAAGAATGAGACCACTCCAGGAATCTACACAAGTTCAGAAATGGAAAAGATGCTGGGAAATATTCAACATTTTTTTTCTCAGCCCACTTATATTCTTTAATATAGGCAAACCCCCCATTCTGCTCTGAATTAGCACATTCTCTTCCTTGGAGTCTTATTTGCCTTCTTTTCAAAACTGTGATCCAGTTACCCTAACATCAACCTCAAGAACAACAAAAAATACAAGAGAAGCAGTGCATTAAATTTCATAATTTAGACAATTGCTTTTCCTTATCCGTAGGTGATTTTGAATGTTATTAGATCTGCTTCCTTAAGGGGGGAGAGATTATTAGTAACATTCTTTATGCTATATAATATGTCTAAATAAGTTTGTCTAAATAATGTCTAAATAAGTTTGCATTTAACCTCTAAGAAGATGCTTTTAAATTTCCTATGCACAAATGGATGCTTACTTTTATAGCTGTTGTTCTTAAAATATTTAGTCTTTTGCTTATGTTCGCAATTTTGATAAGGTTAACCTTCATTCATAAAACGTCAATACTTGGAAGAAAGAGTACATGGATGGAGAATACAAATAGTGAGAAAGAAGCAACATCCTCAGAGGGAGGCTGAGTATTACTTTTCTGAAGGTGCCTTTGATTCACCATATGGTGAAGTAAGCTAGGAGTCACTTGAAGAGTGTGTTTTTAGTTAGTAATGCTCAGCATTCAAGTTGTGGGCCCAGCAAGTGAACACTGATACAGTCAAGACCTCACATTTGCATTCCAGAAGACTCAAAGTGTGTAAGGTCTTATGATTTCTGTTGTTATGGCTTCTTTCTAATTTGTTTTTCAGGTCTCTCTGTAGGAAGTGGCCATAAACCAAGGTAGCCACTCTTTAGCAGAGCACTGACAAGAGATGGGTGGTTAGTTTCTGCTGCTTATCATTCAGGTGAGACACAATAAGTAGTTCAAATAAAATGTGAAGCAGAAGAGATTTATTACTTACAGATCAAATTGAGATTAGGGGTGCTGATGGGAGGCATTAGAGAATTCTGAAGGCAGCAGAAAACTCAAACAGAGGGTGCAGAGCAAGTAGGGAGAGGGAAAGATAGGGAGAAAAAGAGAGGCAGAAGAAAATGGACATGAGGGATTATGCCCTTGAGTCCATAGGTGATATCACTTCAGGGATGTGGTTTCACAGTTTAAATAAAACACTTGTGAAAGGGGGAACTTATTTATAGGACTCTGTTTATGACCATTTTGTTTTATGATGATGAGGAGCTGTGGGTTGTGTTGAGATTTGGGCCATTTAAATGAGGAGCAAACAGGGTATATCACAACCATACAGGGAGAAGAAGTCAGGCCAAACGAAACAGGGTGTGATGGGTTTCAGACAATTTATATCAGTCCTAGAAATGGAAGCTGAGATAGTAACTATATTAACAATTTATGAGGTAAGGCATTTGACACCTTACATTTCAGAAAAGCACACACAGTTAAAAATCAGGGAGGAAATTGTAACTGGTGGTACTGTTTCAGTGGTTAGAACTGATAAAGATATACATGGGAAACCAGGCCTATGGCCTTGATACTTGGCCATAGTAGTACACATTTTATTATGGACCTTTCCAGAAAGATCCTAGTCTTGATTTTGTCTTTCAATTTTTAAAATCTTATTGTGATAAACCTTATTTCCATATTACAAATTATGGCATGGCTCCCCTAAGTCAACTCATAGAGTATTCCATATCTTTCCATAAAGTTTTAAATGCTTTGGAATGATCAAGGACAATAACATCTATTGTAGAAATCTTGCAAGAGGTAGTCACTGGATGGTAGAACACTCATAGGCCCAGTAAAAGTTTATCCAGAAAGTGAAACTACACTCTTCAATTTGATGATCTCAGGGTCTTGAGATGTCCATTTCTGTACATTTATGTCCAATATATTTTCAAAATCCCGTTCTTGTATATTTTAGCTCCTGCTGGACCTTCAGAGAAGAAAATTATTGCTGAATCTGTTACCATTTGGCTTATAAAATCACTGTCATTATAAATGAAAATGCTGCTGGGTGTGGTGGCACACGCTTGTAATCCCAACACTTTGGGAGGATGAGACTAGAGAATCACAAGTTCAAAGCCAGCCTCAGCACTTAGCAGTGGCGAGATGCTAAGCAACTCAGTGAGACCCTGTCTATAAATAAAACACAACGTAGCACTGGGGATGTGGGTCAGTGGTCGAGCACCTCTGAGTTCAATCCCTAGTACCAAAAAAAAAAAAGAAAGAAAATGCTAATTTTAATCTGAAGATGAAACACTTTAAGAATATTTTCCTGAGAGTAAATTTATCAAATTGTGTGTTGAATGTTATAAAGCTGCATAAGCACACAGAAATATACCTGTGAATATTTTCAACCTGAATATCTTAAATGTTTATTAAGAAGGATGAGAAACCTTATTATTATAAACTATGACTGTGTTTTAAATTTGACAAATTAAAAAAAATGTCTTCAATACTGAAGCCCAGTGAATAAAAGTGGAGTTCACTATCCATATCTATTCCCATGATCTCAACTGTGAGTAAATGAGAAACATGTATTCCCTACTGTGTCCTCATGGGCCTTAGGGAAGTATTGATTATTTTGGATAAAGAAGTCATCATGGTAGTTTCTAAGTTCTTGGAATAGGACAATGACATGAAGATTTTCCACCAGAAAGTAGATGTTGGGCACTTTAAACTAACTTGCTCCTGGAAAATAGAAATGGATATTGATTTAGCAATAATTTACATTTTTTCTTTGGAATCATGCTATAATTTTTGGTGGGTAATATTTTTAACAGCTACATCGAGAAATGAATTGAAGCACATAAAAAAAGCATCAAGGTAAGGACTATTAGAGATACATTACTCCAGTAGAAGTAAAAAGCCACAATGTTTCTGTAATCATCCAGCCACATAGATTGTTCATGTAATGAACAACTGAATAATTATGGGCAGGTTGTCTGCGCCTTATAAAAAGAAATTCCAACTATTTCAGGTAATAAATGTCTTGAGACAAATATTCTTTGGGAATGTCATTAACAGGAAATAACAAGGTAAAATATGAAATCAGCATTTTTTAAGTGGTCCCTATGTAAAGTCAGTTAAAAATTTGTGCATAGCTTGATCTTTGGGAAGATCAGAAAGCTATTCTGTTGGATACAGAGAAGGTGGATTCTGCATGAGAAGTAGGTAAGGATGATATAATATGTAAGAACAACAAAACTGGGCATATTATCACCCCAACATGGAAATGTGTATTTGAGTCTAAGAAATACTGATGCTGTTGGTCGAACAACTTTACTTAGAGATGAACCTGCATCACTAGTGGAGGTGTATTGATGATCCTATTTCCAAGAAAGAAGAAAAATAAGAAATTGTATAACAATAGTAATTAGACTATAGACAAGAACAACTTATATCTTCATCCTGTTTTGTCTTATGGTCACTGGTTTGCAGATATTCTTCAAACACCAGGAGATTTATCAAATATATTACATCAATCAATCAATCAAATAAATAACTAGAAATACAATTAAAATAAGGATTACTTTATAGCAGAATACGACAAGACCAGTCATATTAAACATTGATTAAATCAACAATAAATTAATTTAAATCAACATTTTCCATTTAGATGTTATTGTGACTTGTGGCATCTGAATTTATCTAAAATTTTGTTCAAATCTGAATCAAAGTACTTGGGGCCTATTATTTTATTTTCTGTGTCTATACAGTATTTACTAATTTATCTTATTCTACAGATGCTGAAGGTCTGGTTTAGTATAGAATGCTCCCTTTAATCAAATTCCAAAGTGATATGTTCAGGTTTATATCACTCCTGAAAATCTATTCTGTTTCATATACTCACCATATAAACTGAAATTCCATAAACATATCTCATTTCTCAGATTTTGAGATACTGTTTACTCAGAAATTCTCTGTCCACTAAAGTTCTTTTTATTTGAAGTCCTCTTTTTAAGAATTAGTGAAAATGCCATCTCTTCTTGGAATTATTCTCTGACAACTCTGTAAAATCTGAGTTCTCAGTTTCCAAATGAGTATGTTTTTCTTCATACTGAGAAAGTAGATTGTACTTGTAGGGTTTACTTTTTGAAGAATGTTTCTTTTTCCACTTTAGTGTGAGTTGCTTGAATGTGAGGCATGTCATTTCATTTCTGTTATCTTGATGTCTATGTTGGATCCTCTGAAATGGATTGAAAAGCTGAGACTAATATTGATAAATGTTTTCTTCACTGATCAGTGCTTAATCAAGTTTTATAATTTGTTTTCCTAAATCTCTGAATCTCTGCTTTTGAAACCTCTAAATTCTCTGCAAACTTGGGTTTGGGTGCACTCCTTGGTGCATCTCGGTTGTGACTCTCTCAACAGAAGAAGAGGAAAGGAGAGGGGACTTGAGGTTTAGGTTAGGCTTTTTTTGTTTTCCCTGTAGTCACCCCATTATGTATGAAAATATACTCATATGTACTCTTTCTGGATTATCACTTCCTTTCAGTGTTCATTTTCAAAGACTGCTGAGAGGTATGAAGACTTAAATGCAGTTTGATCAGAGCAGTAGGGAAGATCTTTTCTCTCCCTGAGAAATTTTCTTGCAAAGCCCTTTTATTCGAGCCAGGAACTTTTTCTCATGCGTTTTTGTAGTTTTTCTTCACACAGAGAGTGAGGCTAATTTATCATACTCATACTACCAGATATGTATCAGCACATAAAAATTTAATTTTGCTACAGCTATGTGTACGTTGTCTTACATAGACTTATAGGGTCACAGATGCTACATGCAGCAGGAACGATGCTCCTGACATACAAAAATATAACAGGAGTTGAAACTACTATAAGACATTAGAGACTAACTTAACTGGAAGACAATATAATTTGTCTCAACACAAAAACAAGTGATTTCAATTTAGTGCATAGATTTACTTTAAGACTGGCCCACATAAAATAAAGACAAAATGAATAGTGGTATGGCAATGTAAGTCTTCAAAAATATTGAGACATTTTATAAATTACAGCTGCCATCTTTATCAATATGTAGTTTTACAAGTATTAATTATTTCAAGTACATGGATAGAGCACTCAAAGTGAGCTGCAAATACTAATTTAGATCATTAAATCAAGACATTATAAATATCTTTGTATGTAAACTAATGTTTTATTTTTAGCTGTGCATTCAAAAACAAAATCAAATGAATATACCAGGGATAGGAGAAAATAATTTATGTACAAAATAAATGAAAATAAATTAACACCCAAATTATGAATATTGTGAAGATGTAGAAAGTTTTCTCATACACTAGATATGGAATTATATAGTGGTATAATCTTTCAGGAAAGTCAACTGGCAGTTTGCAAAAAGAATAGGTAAAGCACTTATTGTTTTTCAGTAATCATTTGAATTCTTGAACTTTATCATAGGGTAATAATTAGGATTATCTTCAAGTATTAATGGATGATGATATTCTTCTCAGAATTAAGCCTAACAGAATAGTATCGCTAATGTAAATGTTTAAAAGTAGATAAATGTTTGAATAAATGACTGCAAGGCAAATATTTCACATTTCAAAGAATATTTAATGACATAAGGGAAACAAGATGACATAATTAAGAAAAGTATTATTTTATAATGGCATTTTAAAATTTAATATTTCCAATATGTACACATATTAAACATATATATCAGCATTAGGATAGATTTCTGTACGGTAGGATTATGAGTTAATTCACCGTTTTTATATTTCCAGTATTTTCCAAATTTTAATAATGTCTGAATTTTCATAATTTTAATAGCATTTAATAGTGTTTGGAATAATAAAAATGCAATGAAATCTAGAACACTATATCTTGGAAGAATAATATATATATATGCTTTATATATATATATATATATATATATATATACACACACACACACACAATTTGACCTCAAGGAATACATAACTGGAAATGTTAATCAAAATTCATTAACTTTAGGATAAATAGGTAGAAAACATGAACTCTGATTAATATTAATTTTATATTGGTACTTAAAAGGCAAAACAATATGTTTGGGTTACATCTTGTTTTATAACTATTTTAATGTGGTATAATCTTATTAGAATTTCTTGGTTTTCACTGTATGCTGACCACAAATCTTGCACAGATTATGCTATTTAATGTTTAATTAGATACATGTTCATGCATTGTTTCATCGGTGAGAAAAGCTATCAGATTCAGGACAGACACTAGTCTATGTTAGCAGATCTTAGCCCTCAAAATCTTCAACTTTTTAAAGAAAGCATGTGATTTATTTGGCTTTATTCAAAGGATAACATGCAATTTGGATAACACAAAGTAGAATGATGGCCTAGTATGGTACCAGAATGGTTATAATTTGTTAATGTTTTTATAGAGACAGGGTATGGAAAGTGTTAAAATAATTTTGAGCAAGGATCATTAAATCCAAAATTAAAGCCCTAAATTAGGTAGAAGCTGACACATTTTGAGACATTAGAAATATGATTACATAGGAAATGAGCTCTATTAGTTTGGATTCATTCCTGGAATGACATTTTTCAGTGTCTTCATAATAATATAAAATCTTCCTATAAAATTGCTTCAGATGAGAGACTGAAAAGTAGTGTCTAATAACATACACATACATACATGTGCATGTACTCAGTCACTTCCAAACATATTTTAATGTATTATTACATTACTCTATATAACAGTATTCTTTTGAATAACCTCCTTTGTTCTGGGTTGTATTATTCTTGATAATATTGTATTTTTGAATGACATGGATAATAATTATTATATTATTCTGAATAAGATGTATGGCTGTGGATAATATTTGTACAAATTTAAATATTTATGTTCAGATAAATACTGCCTCCATCAGTTCATAACCATGGTTTTCTTACATGTAACAGTATACAATTAACATTTGTGCCCTTAAATGTTTTTAGTTAGGTAAAAAGAAAAGATATTACTGAATGAAAATTAACCAGTGCAGAATTAATTATAAGTAAAATGCCTAATGGCAAGTGCTCCTTTAAGTGGTGAATATGTGTTAGTGCATGCCTCTGTGTGTGTGTGTGTATGTGTGTGTATAACACAATTAAGGAATATGACATACTTCAGTCAGTAATTTAGTAAAAGTATCTCATTGTAACAGTCATTCAAAAAGTTGGAGAAAGCATAGGAAGATGTACCAAAATCTACAATGGGGGAGAATGTTCAATCTGAAAATGTGAAAAATCACCTAAGATCAATTTTGATGCATCATCTATAAATACATTCTTTTACTCTTAGAAAATTGGTGTTTTAATAGGAAAACTGAATTTATAAGAAAAAAATTTTCATAGACTGAAATTTAAAATCTGGCTATATGTTAAATACATTTACAAACATAAAATAATGGATATATTGAAGTTAATAAATTATGTTTAGCATAAAATTTAAAGTAGATATTTAGTTTTTCTTACATATTTTCATACTTGTATATATGCACATAGACACACACATTCACAGACATACACAGAGTGAGAAAGACAAGAGTCATAGGTAAAGATTGAAAAAGAAAGAGACAATGAGAGACAGAAAAATATGATTTTTTATTAATGCATTTACTCAACAAAGAAAAAATACTTTCATTTATTCTTTGATACCCATAGATTCATTCATTCACTTTCTCATTGTTGTTTTACTATTAATTTTATGGTAAGTAATGACTTGGGCTTTTGGATAATAATAATGAATAAAATTTTATTTCTATGGTCAATACACTAGTCATATTCTGAAAATCAATGTACAAAGTAAGATATCAAAAATTGGCTGAATCTTAAATTATTGTAATAAAACTGATAGAATAGCTTATAATTTAAGTAGTATACTTATATGTAATATATGACATGCACATATGTGTGCAGATATATCTAAAATTCACTGTAAATTCTTATCTATTTTGTAAATTTTGATTGCCATATTTTTCTAAAACTTATATAGTGCTAGGACTTCTGTATATATTTGTGGCTAAGTAAAGGGGCTATAGGTGATGATCATTTTAGTCTTAAAATTATTGTTGGAAACATTAAAAAGCTAACTTAAGGCAGAAGATCTGCTAGAAAACAATTGAACGGTAACAAAACTCTATGTTCAATAGTGATAATATCAACTTATTAACTCTCAGCTCCAATTCCAAACTCGATTGTCGATTCTGCAAAACCCAGGCTAAGTTGGCAAACTATATTCCATTTAAATGGTGGGATATCATGCTTTGTACAAGCAGATCCTTCATTTCTGCACACTGCCCTCATCAGGAACTTCCACTGAACATGGCTGTTCAAGGGTTTAGTTTCCATATCTCTTTTGGCATTTCCAGCACCAGGCTTATGAGTACAAATGACTGCTCCTACACGTGACTTTTAAAACACGTGCAACTGCTCTTGCATGGAGCGTCAGCAGAATCAGTGACTTGTCCAAAGCTCAGCATCTGCAGTGTACATGGGTTCTTGGGTGCTTGGTTTCTGCTATAATGAGTAGTTTCTGCCAAACTGGTAACCTTTGGTGCTTTTGAGTTCCTCTGGCACAAATCTCCTGTAGTCAATGGATTCTTCAGCATCCAACTGTGCAGTACACAGTGGTCCACAGAACCCACAGGACAGCAGACACCCCTGAAATCCTGCCTTGGGTTTTTTTTGCAATGGACTGGCACCAGTGAGACCTGTTTCTATGAATGAGTTTTTCAAGTACACTAGAGAGCAGATATCTCGCAAGTTCTTTTAGCAAAGAACCATAGAAACCACTCTCTGCTAAGTAAACCTTGCCTATGCTCTCTTCAACAAAGGTTAAACCTAAGTCCTGAAAGAAATCATTTTTCTTGAGCACTCCAGTTCAATCTTAAAGGTAGTAGCTCTAGAACTCTCTAGAATTCCCTTTATTTCCTTCTGCTTATTAGTATCACACACCTTTTTACTCTAAACTTTTGTTACATTTAATCCTTTTTTTGTATTCAGTTTTCCTTGTTCAAATTACTGTATGATTTCTCTCTCCTAAATGGACTATATTATTAAATAATTACTTTAAATACATTAAGTAGATGACTGATGTGCGTTAGTACATTAGTTGACTAAAGTTGGTATTCAATTTCTATTTTTTGATTTTTATTTCATATGCCTAAAATTCTGAGCATGAAAAAAATCACTTCCGCACTTCATGTTTAAGATAGGACTGTTGATTAAGTATGCTCCGATGTTGATGGTCAGGGTGGTGAAACATCTCCACGCATAGTAAATAGACGGGCAATTCAGCCTCTTTCTCTGAAAAACTTAGGAGATTATATCTGTCTTCAAATATTTAAAGATTTGTTATTGCCTAACGGATTAGTTTGGTTGCATAATTCAATGGAGGGAAAAAGGGATAGAATTTATAGAAAGACAGATGTTGTCTTTGCCCTGAATAAGGAAGAACTTCTAATTGGTTGGGTTAGAAATGGAGTTAAACCTTTTCTGTCACTAGAAATGTTTAAGTTAAACCCAGGTAGTTATTCCTTTTGGATATCATAGGGGGATAATTTGCATCATAAAATAGATGCTGTTAAAATCATTTTCAGCTCTGGAAGTAATTTGGTCTATGCAGATCCAACCATAATATCATTAACAACTGTGTTATGTCAAAAAGTTTGTGCAAGATTTTACCTTTATCTTTTAGGGAGTTTTATGTAATTTTAAAATTTTGTTTATACATTTGTTCTGATCATTTTTGTTTGTAAAGGTAAGTGATAGTGTTTATTCAAATGTAGTTTTGCTGAAATCATTGTTTAAAATACAGACTTTCAATAGAAACTTCAATAAAATCAGCACAAAAACCTCATATAGGATTTAAATAATGAGTATTTTAATACAAACACAAAGCTTCTCTCTCTGAATTTTAAAACCTTGCTATAATCTCATATACAAAATTATTTTTCTTAATTGGTCTAAATTATTCTGTTATCTTCATTGGAAAAATGGGCGCTGATGAGGCTCATGAGAGAAATAAGCTACTGCTTAGATTGTTAGCTAACAATTCAAGCACAATGGTGTTTGAGTAAACTTTAGAAGTAATTTAAGGATACTGAATAAAATGAACTCAGCTGGCATTTGTCCCAGGCTCCAGTGTAACAAGAAGGCTTCAATGCACACAATCACTCAAGAATCTGATTTCACTTTTCGGCCTCGCCATTTTGAATCATTATATCATTCTTGGGTACTGGTGCATTTCTAACTTTTTATGGAAATGCATTATTGGATGATTCATCAGCAGCATTATGTACTGCCCTTAAATGTTCTTTAAGGCTTTTTGCTATTTCATTTTAAAATTCAGAAATTTAGCACTTTTCCATTTGTATGCATCTGTTTTAATTAAGGAATCTGTTCCAAACTAAACAGATAGAGATGTCTGAATTTCCTTATCAAGTTTTTCTTATCAATAGACAACTTAATAATTCAGGGTATAGAAAAAATGATATTACATTAACCTACATATGTATTTACACACTTGTGTGAATAGTCAACCAGTCTTCATTTGATACCTCTTACATATTAAGAGTTAAGTAGTACTTATTTGAAGGTCAAAATAGTGTTTGTTGTCTTTCCCTTGAATGAAAAAACCTCATCTAGATTGAGAAATTATATTTTAAAGGCTGAATAATAGAAAAAATGATTGCACATATGTGTAATTTGCTATCGTGAAAGAAAATGCAAATTTGGCCAGTATCAGTAGGCTAGTGAATCATTTAAATGGACTTTACATAGGCTATTAGGTGAAGGGGTAGAGCAAAGGAAATACTACAGATAGAAATGCACAAAATTATGGCAACATTTAGCCTGACATTGTCGAAGGCTAATGTAGAACTGAGAAAATGAATCAAGATACATTTGGGAATGTAGGTAGATGTTAGCAAGTGAAGCACCACCAATCTTGTACCAGACCTGAACTTGTGTTACTTTTCCATGTCTATGTGCAGGAACTGGTCCATATTCTAATTTATATTAAAACATGCAATTTAACAAGAACCCTTGGAATCATCTTCAGCTCTTTCCTTACCTTCAGATGTGTCATAGACATTAAAGGGAAAAGATGGCACATTAAACCTGAATAATTTTGAAGGCAATTGGTAGAGTTGACTTAAAGGTGATAAACATAGGAAAGAGACACATAGAGTGTCATATCCTAAGACAAAAAAGATACAGGGGTCAGCATGACAAGGAGCTTTAGTTGAGGGACGTAGTCAGTTGAAGGGATATATATTGGCAATGTATAACCCAAACTCACCCTCTACCTTTCTTCTTATCTCTCAACAGTGCTGTCAATCTACCCATTATCTAAACTGCCACTGTCTGAATGTTTGCGTCCTCCTAAAATTCATACGTTCAAAGTTAGATCCCAAGGTGCTGGTTTTAGGACATGGTGTCATTGGAAGGTAGTTGGGTGCTGAGCCATCATGAATGGGATTAAACAACACAGAGAACAGCTAGCCTCATCTGCTGGGTGAGGGAACAATGATGACAGCTGTCTCAGAAGTAGTCCCTCGCCAGACTCTGAATCTGCCGTGATCTTGGAATTCCTAGCCTTTAGAACTGTGATAAATAAATTTCTGCTGCTTATAAGCTATGTGATTTATGATATATTGTTACCACAGCCTGAACAGACTAAGACATGGAAAACAAAGGACAAAGTATGTATTGATGATTATAACCATTCATTTTAAGTCATAAGGCAGGTTGGAAGATGGTAGAGAGAACCTGGAGTGGCAAACATAAAAAAGACCCTACCTCAAAATAAAACAAAAAAGAGGGCTGGAGATGCAGCTCAGTGATTAAGTGTACCTGGGTTCAATCTCTGGTACCAAAAAAAAAAAAAAGGAATGTAGGAATGTAACCATCATATGATGTAGATATTCGATTCCTTGGAATTTATCCAAAAGAACTGAAATCAGAAATCAGCGTAATATAGTGATACATTCATACCAATATTTATAGCAGCACAATTCACAATAGTCAAGTTATGGAACCAGCCTAGGTGTCTGTCAACAGATGAATGGATAAAGAAAATGTGGTGTATATAGAAAATGGAGTTCTACTCAATAATAGAGGCAAATGGATGCAACTAGAGACTATTATGCCTAGTGAAAAGCAAGAGTAAGAAATGTTTTCCTTTCACATGTGGAAAATAGAAAAAAAAAGAATGAAAAAGGAGATATCATGAAAATAGAAAGAAAATCAGTAGAGTAGAGGCAGAGCATCAAGGGGAAGAAGAGAATGGGAGGGAACGAAAAAGAACTGGGGGATAAAATTGACCAAATTATTCTATAATTCACCAATGGAAAAAAAAAAAGCCAATGGCTTTTCTTACATGGTATTTAAAACAAGAATCTTTAACTTCACTTTAAATTTATTTATTATTCTTGCTTAAACATATATGCAGAGTTAAGAAACTGAATTTTGTTATACATAAATGGGTTCTTTGAAGATTTATTTAGAAAAAATGGCTAGTTTAGATTTGTATTTTAAAATCAACAGTCATAAAATTTTTGACATGGAGAATATATGGAGAGGCAAGTCCACTTTCAGTGAACTGTTCAAACAAATGAATACATATGCACATATTATGTGAGTAGTATTGAGGATAGAGAGAAAGCAAAGAGGAAACAGAAGATGATCAAGTGCTGAGTTCAATAATGTTTGGTAAATTGTTCTGTGCCTGTCTGATAGTGTGTCTGTGAGGGGTCACATTATTAGTAAAGTATGAAATTAAAATTGATTTCACTTATTTATTTTAGAGTTATTGGTCATGACATTGGTCTAAATATAGGGGAAAACACATGTTTGATTCTTTGAGAGAGCAAAGTAAATTCAGTTGGAATGTACAATTTGATATGGCTATGAAGCCTACAGATGTGATTGGTGATAAGAAGTCAGAAATATGTCTGAAGATCAAAATAGGGGTTTGACCTAACTTATAAATCAAAATAATAAAAATGGAAAATTTGCTCAGGGAGTTATACTATAAAAAATAAGTCGTATCATTCACATTTTGAAATTCACTAAAGATAAGAAAAAATTGAAAATACAGTGTTTTAAAGAAAATAATTATAAAGCTTTCATCATTTACAGATCACAATTATGTAGGCAGATAATCTAAAATTATCTAATGGAAAAAAGCAAACCCCTCTAGATCTAGTAAGTAAATTTAATAATGCTATAGTACATAAAATTGATTATATATTTATGTGCTAGTGTGAAAAATTTGGAATATAAAAAGTTAAATATGTAACTTACGATAATATCCAAAGAAAAAAGATCCTGGGATTATAATTCATGAAATTTTTTTTTTTTTTTTGGTACTCGGGATTGAACTCAGGGGTACTCGACCACTGAACCACATCCCCAGCCCTATTTTGTGTTTTATGTAGAGACAGGGTCTCACTGAGTTGCTTAGCGCCTCGCCATTGCTGAGGCTGGCTTTGAATCATGAAAGATTTTTAAAGATCTTTATGTGAAGAACTACAACACATGACCAAGAACTTTTGTAAAAAAATAAATGTTCCAATAAGTGAGAGAGATCCTACACTCATGGATTAAAAGGCTCAAAAGTGTTAAATGTCCCTAACATGCTTCATAGATTGAATGCATCCTAAACAAAAATCTCAACAGGCTTTTCTTTGTAGATTATGGCAAAGTGATTCTAAAATAGAAATAGAAATGCAAAAGCCCCAGAACATCCGAAACAATTTTGAGAGAATAAAACAAAATAGTAAAACTTTCTTTTTCTGACTCCTTGTTTTACCCACACATTCCAGTAAACAAGAGAGTGCAGTGCTAGAAAACAAAAATGGACAAATTGATCAATGGAAGACAGCAGAGAGTTCAAAAATAAATGCTAGCAAATGACTTTTTTCAACAGCATTAAACAATCTAATGGGGAAAGAAAACTGTCTTCAAATAATGGTTCTAACTTATACAATACACAAAATTAAGATCATTTCCTGATCAAACATTCAAGATATAAATATTCAAGATAAAAGCCATAAAATTGTTCACCTTCTTAAAGAAAACATGGAATATTTTTTTTCTTAATGTAGGCAAATTTTCTTTTTCATAAATTTTATACCATAAAAATTGAAAATGTTCTTCACTAAAGCTCTGTATAAAAGTAAATTGGTTTGACAAAGACTGGAAAAAATGTTTTAACACATCTGATAAAGTACTTATACCATCAATATATAAAAAAGACTCCTACAACTCCTTAATAAAATTTCTAACAATGCAAAATAATTTGCAGAAGTCTTGAACTAATACTTAAAAAATAAAAGATTCAAATGCCTCATAAACACGTGAAAAAAGTATTCAATATCATTCATCCTTAGGTACACTCAACTTACAAGTGCAATGAGATATCAAAACACATCCTTCCAAAAGGCTAAAAAAAGAAAACCAAACAAATTAAAAAAAACCCAATACGCTTAAAGTTGTGGGGAAGGGGAAGGAGAGGAGGGGACAAAGGAACATGGGGGTAGGAAAGATGGTAGAATGAGACGGACATCATTACCCTGGGTACATATATGATTGCATGAATTGTGTGACTATACGTTGTGCACAACCAGAGAAGTAAAAAGTTGTGCTCGATTTGCGTATGTGGAATCAAAGTGCATTCTGTTGTCATGTATAACTAATTAGAACCAAAAAAAATGTTGTGGAGCAACCAAAGAACCTCAAATATTCTGGGTAGAATGTAAAATGATATAACCACACTGGAAAAAATAAAATGTCACTTTTGTAAAAACAAAAATTAAATGCAGATCTATCTATTCTATGATCAGCAATTCCATGTATTTATCTGAAATAAACAAAAACATATTCCTATTAAAATAATTATGCAAGAATATTTGTTGTAGTTTTATTCATAATAACCCAAACTTGGAAATAAACCAGGTGTCTAGTGATAAGAATGGATAAGCAGCTATGGCAAATTTATTTACTGGAATAATATTCTGCAATACAAACAAAAAACTAACATAACAACAACAGGCAGATCCCAAAGAGTATGGTGAGTGAAAAAAAAAAGATTTGAAAAGATACCTTCTATAAGCTTCTATTCACATGAATTTCCAAGAAAAGGCAAATGGTGATTACAATCAGATTATTGATGGCCCAAAGTGGGGAATATGAATTGATTGAAAAGTGACACAAGAAAATTTCTGAGCTGATAGAAATAATCTATATTTTGATACAGGTATACAGTATAAAACTGTATACATTTGCCAAAATTAATCCAACTATACACTAAAAATTTGTAATGGATGAAAAATGAAAATCTATATTTTGATACAGGTATACAGTATAAAACTGTATACATTTGCCAAAATTAATCCAACTATACACTAAAAATTTGTAATGGATGAAAAATGAACCCACCCAAATAATTTTAACTGGATATTTCATAGTTTAGTTGACATAGAACTGATGTAGTCTGCATGTCATCTTCAACCAGTCTTATGATGAACAAGAAAAAAAAATAAAAAAACCTTGTTGTAAATTGTGGATAGTTGATTTTTTTTTTGAAGATAGAGATCACCACCACTATTACAAAGCAACTGAATTTATTATGAAAGACTATCACAATTGAGTGTGAAGTACCTAGCAGTCATTATTTCCACATAAATGTAGCATTATTTATGAAATAATATTTCTTATGTAATTAGATCAAGAAAAAAAGAAAAATTATAGTTTCTTTGCCTCTAAAATATTCTCCCATTTTATTAAATAATAAAAAATAATAAAAGTTGTCAAGATAAGTCATAAATCAATATACTAGTCATGAAAATATTGGCAGCTATACTTATAGTTTAATTTTATTTTCAAAGGATAATCAAAGTTGGAAGTTCAACATGTACCATTAAAGATAGACACTTGATTTTTTAAAAGGATAGTTCATTGAATTAAATTCTAACCCAATGGCTCTTTTGTAGTTAGATTAAAAAGAAGTAAAGGATTATACTTAACATTAATTATTATATTTTTCTCAATAAATGAATAATTTTTGTGGGTTTACTATTATTAGCTTTGAAGTAAGATATTCTATAAATCTTAAACTGCCAGATAATTGTGCATTATATACTTCCTTCTAGTCTTTTGTTGTTGTTGTTATTGTTTACTTGCTTTTATGGGCTACACAAAAGTGTAATAATACACAATGGTAATTATTTCTTGTTAAATACACATTACATTCAGAAGTGAATATCTTCAAGAACCAAATATTGGCAGTGTCAGACAGATTTCAATTATACAAGACAAAGGGGAGTTTTCAGTTGATACTTGAGGATCTATTCGAAATTCCAGGAAAAAACAGTAGCCAGAGTTGGATTTGACTCCTTTCTTCTGTAAATACTGATTTATGGAAAAGTAATAGGAAGACAGGACAGTTTATCAGTATTTGTGATGACTACTTTCGTATGTCAACTTAACTGAGTGCCCAGATATTTGCAAACTTGGGGGTTGTGTGAGGAAGTCTGTGGATGAGAGTAACATCTGGATCTGTGGACTGAATCAAGCAGACTGTCCTCCCCAACACAGACAGGTCTCATACAATCTGTTAAAGACTGTCATGCTGAGATCATCCTGTGAAGAAGGAACTCTTCCAGACAGACTTCTTTGAGCTGTGACAGAAGGTTTTTCTGACCTTCAGACTCAAACTGAAATTGACTTCTCTTGTGTCTTGAGGTTCTGAATTTTAGACCAGTACTACCTGTCAGATACACTGGTTCTCAGTTCTTCCTCCTGGTCTCCAGCTTGCTAACAAAAGATCCTGGGACTTCTCAGTCCCCAAGATAGTGTAAGCAAAGTCCTTATAAGTCTTCTTCTCTCTATATATATACACACACATATATATGTGTGTATATCCATTTCCATCCTATTGGTTCACTTTCTCTGGGGAATCCTGAATAATGAATAATACAGTAGTAGTTTTAGAACAGCAAAATACTATACAAAAGATGAGAGAGAAAATCTATTTAGCTCCTAATAGCAGATTCAGAACTCTGGCAACCCTTGGACTTTTCACCTCAAAAACAGATTTGTGGATAAGAATCTGATCTATTTTACTTTTTTCCACGAAGAACGATGGTAATGGAGATAGTGGTGAAAAAAAAAAAGTGTGGAAGAAATTTAACTACTTCTTCACACAGCAAGTGTCCACATTAGCAGAAAAATCCCTAGTGTTCTTCAAAATAGCACTGAAGTTTGTTCAGACATATGTTGAATCATTGCAGCATTCCTTCCAACAGTTAGTTATTATGAAATGTATCAACTGAAAACAATTAGTTACTTTGAAATAGATTATATATGTCCAAATTAAACAAGATAATATAATTATAAACACACTGCTCAGGTTAAGATACAAAATTTAAATTCAAATCTCCTCTGTATCTCTCTCAATCCATATATTCTTGTTCCCCCATTCGCACTTAAAAAACAATTATCATCTAGTTTGGCATATATCAGTCCCACAGGTGTCCCAAAATTTTGTTAGAAATTTATCATAAAACAACATATAGTATGATTTTGGTTGTTTTTAATTCTCAAAATGCATTATATTAGCAAGAATTTTTGTAGTTTGCTGTTATTTCACATGATACACTATAAATGAGATGTTGCCTCTCCATATTGATACATGCTGCTTCAGTTCACTTGTTTTCTCCACCTTAATTTAGTCCAACATTGGACAGGGATAAGCTGGTAAAATTTCATTTTGATCCTTTTGCCTTTTTTTTTCTTTTATCCTTTAGTGAAATTGAAAGTACCCTGATGAGTATTTCAGGCATTTTTCTGGGTGAGAGTATTGACTTTGGCAGGAGTTTGTATGCCACAGTTGTTTTCCCCTTTCAGAGCTGAGCTGAAGTGTTAATTACTTATTCCAACTGGCACTCTTGCAAAAATTTCTTTGAAAGCAAGGGCTAAAATTGTGGAGATAGTAGCTGTGAAACAAGAGCAAGACAACCCACATTTATATACCAAACAAGGTAATGAAAATGGACTAAAATAATGTCCCCTAAAACTGACTCAAAATCTTACAGAAAATAAAATCCCCATATTATTAGAAGTGGTATAGCTGTGATAAACTTTTACGATTTTGCCATTTAATTCAAATAGAAAGATGATACTCTTTTTCTGGCTCACAAAATGTGAAATATCTTTGGAGAAAGTACCAAAGAATTCTGAGTGAGTCAAGAATTCTCTGACTTCCCTTTGTATGCATGGTCAGTGTGTACTTCATGTGCTTAAGTTGAGAGATAGTGGTGGTGGTAGTGCTGATGATCATGATAAAAATATTATTTGATTACTTAGTGTGAGGTCAAGAGCATTCTACATGCATTATACAAAACTGATTAATTTCTCACCATATTCCTATGAAACAGAAGCTATTAATTTTTCAATGTTCAATTGAGGAACTTGAACACAAAGGGATAAAAACTACCCAGAACAAGAATATAAATCTCTTATAAGAAGCCACAATTAAAATCCACACGAGAATATTCTCACATTATTCAAATAGTATTGACTGACATGTCAACACTTACCATTTCTAATAATCCCTAAAGGAGAACTCTACACCATAGGAATAATCTCATTTAGAACCCCTTCCAATCTGTTCAAATATATGACCCTTATATATTTTGAAATCTTACCTAGTTCTTCTAGATATACCAAGTTTTGGGGTTTGATTAGACATGAAGTTATTGAAAATATGGATTTGAAGTTTACTAGTTGCAGGATGAATCACTTTTTTTCATTCTCAGAGTGGAACAATAAAAATATTTCATGCATTGTTGTGATAACTAATTAAATTAATGTTGTGTGGGGTGAGGTTTCTGGAATTGGATATGAGACCTGCAGCTGGAAACAAAATATGTGAAAGGCTCAGTGTTGTACATTTAGGGAACTATCAACTGCTAGAGCTAGCTAAAATTCAAAAAATCATTCTTAGAAGAATCATTTCAACATAAACTACCTTACTGCCACATTTGGGTTCATAAAAATAAGTTATTCCCTTACCTTTCTTTCTAAAGAGAGAAAAACATCAAGAGAAGATCTTGATGAATCCTACCTGCACAGTCTGATATTTGTTCCCTAGTTGAATATATCTTATTCACTATATATGTTGATCTTCTTGGGGCTAAAAGAGATGGACAAAACTATGGGCAAGATTCGACAAGTGGATAGCTAGAAGAGAAGTCTGGGACACCCACTCTCAAAACCTAATTCCAAAGTCAATGATAATTGATCCTTCTCATGGCCATAGAGTTCAGAGTTGAGTCATAAAAGATCCAGCTATAGCTTTTCAGAGGGCAAAACTCACGTAGGGTCATGAGGCATTCGTATAATTTGACATGACCACTCCCAGTAGGGGCAATCAGAAACTTTTTAAACTGTCATTGGACAGGTGATATTTGGTCAGACTACTAAGGATTCAGCAGTTACTGGCAGGCTTGTTTCATGCCACCAAAGGTCTAAAGGATCCTATAGGAAATGAACTAATAAAGAAACTATGAGTAATGAAGAAGCAGACATCAAATTTACTATGAAAAGCACAAGGAGGAGATGATGTTTATTTTCTCTCAAGAATTTCCCTTTCATATCTGGAATGATTAACCCTGGAAGATAAGGATATAGGTAAGAATTAAAAAAATAGATAACATTCAAGATGGTAGATTAGAGGGACCCAGTACTTATTGAATTTCTACATTTAAAATCAAAACTAGAGTATAACTGCTTGTTGAGATGGGTGCTCATGGGACACTGCTGGAAGGTAATAAAGGAGAGATGGAGATTTGGAGTTATGCAAAAATTATGGATAGTGGGAAAATGGGGGAAATAGAGTGCCCAGTGCCCATCACAGGCAGCACAACAGTGGGAGGGGAATTGCCCCTCAGTGGGGGTATAGGTGGAAAAGGGAGAATTGCAGAAAACTCAACTATTATAGAACTCAGTTCCCTGTAAATATTAGTCTAAACAGATAAGAGTCCTAGAATTATCTTTAGGACTTAGAGACTACTTTTATTAAAAACACTGACTGTTCACAGGGGCTTGCGAATGTCCAATGGGTAATAAAAACAGGATTTAAAACGTGACACCTCCACCCCTATTTCATGTCTGTCTCCTATGCTCTGAGTTACCTTGGATTCCAGGAACATTTCTGATAGATAAATATCTTGTGAGGCGTGACACTACTTTGAATGCAACAGCAACTTTTTTCATCACTGACCATAAGTCCCCAACTGACCAGTCCTGAGATAATGATTAACTACACCACTGTATGACCAAGACTGCTTGGCTGTGCACAGCTATTTCCCCCTTGTCTATATAATTTGGGAGTCAGTAGCCCCTAAGGCAGGGCTAAGGATACTGGTTCCCTTGTCTGCCTGGCATAGCTATTGATTAAATTTTCTTTCCTACTTTTCAGCATTACTTTTTCTCCTTGTATTTCAGGGTGAGTAGCTGAACCTGATTTGATGGGGTCCCCCAGTCAGGGATCTGGCCTAGGACTCTGGTAGCAGAACCTGTACAGTGAGCTGACTCTGGAGAAGTAACCTGCACTGCCCAGTATATTCTTACCATGCTACATCTATGAGCCATCTTGAGAAAGATCTTTTCCATTAAATTTATTTTTATTGGTACATTACAATTAGACATAATAGTGGGATTTATTATATTCATCCATATTCATCCATGCTCATAGCATAAATTTGACCCTGCTCATTCCCTGATATCTTCTCTTTCCCTTGTCTCTTCCCTCAACCTGGTCTGCTTGCTGTACTCTATCTCCCTTTGAGAAGGATCTTATTGTCTGAGTTTACTGATCTGGGAGCCAAAGGTCCCTGCTTTTTCTTGTCTCTGGGTGGCCCATGCAATATAACTACACTGACTCAGAAGGTGACTACTTCAAGAGACAGTTTGCCATAGGTAGCTTCGTGGTAGGAAGGATATTATGACATGACCTGAGATTCTGATATGGCTGAGAATTCTATATAGTGGGAAAGAGGACTGGCAGTTAGGGAGTCCAGTTGTCCAAGCCTGGATGAAGGAACAGTAGCTTGGGATTACTTGTGGGAGTCAAGCCTGGAAGCACTGGGATAATGGGTAATAAATCACACAAGTTCCACAACCACCCTCCTGGTGTGGTCCTTTGGTGACTGTGTTGCTGTTCTCTGCCCAGGGGAGTGCCAGGGCTATGCCACAGAGCAAGCATTAGTTCTATCCTGAGCACAGCCCAAAAGTTCTAGAGTGAATCTTAAGGGAGTTCCACATTCCATCCCAGCTTCTTAAGGAGCTGCTGCACTCATGTCAATCCTGCCCTTGAAGCACAGAGCCATCAAAGCTCCAGGGCGGATCTTGAGCAGGTGAGCTCAGCATCCCACAGCTGCTGGTTGCCAGCAAGCAGGTATTTCCTTCTTCCTTGGAGAGGCACAGTCCAAAAAGCTCTAGAGACAATCTTTACATAGGGAGACCCATTTTCCATGCTAACTCATTCTAGAAAAGTAGGTGAGAAGAAGACGATTTAGGTGCAGATCAGTCACCAGCTGAGCTCTACAAAGGGAAAAAGGGAGATGAATAGAACTTACCCTATGTTCTGTTTCTTTAGAGGGACTAAGGGCCAGTGAAGACTCAGACATGGTTTGATCAGCATAGGTTGTGAGTATCCTCCTTGTTCCTTCATTTAAGCACCTTGGCAGTGAGGAAACGTTTATTTTCTTCTATTAATAAATTTTTGTCTTTACTATTCCTCCTACTTTCTATTTTGGTGGGTTTCTTTTCTTTTTATTTCTCCTCTTTCTAATTTTTATTATTTCCATTTTTGCCTCTTTCTCTTTTTGAATTTTCTTATTTTCACTCACTTCCCATTATTTCTTTTCTCCTCTTTTCAATTTTTAATTATTTTTCCATTTTATAAAAAAATATTGATTTCTATTATCTTTTAACTTTGTTTTATTCTATGTTAATTTTCCTCTACCTTTTCTATGGTGGTTGCTGTTATCGTTGTTTTTCTCTGACTTAATTTTTTAGTTTAATTTCTTCCCTTCTCTCTCCCTTTGCAGTGTTGGGAAGCAAGCTTAGGACCTCATGTAGAATGGTCCCAGTGCACCAATGTTGAACTACATTCCCAGTCCAGCTGAGAGGAATTGTACCATTGAGAGGATAGGACCAATGCCATCTTGAGACTGTTGACCTTTGTCCCCAAATCAGCAGCCCCCACCCGGTTCCTGAAAAGTTGCAACACACTTAGCAGCATCCTGCTCAGGTGGCATCCTGCTCAGGTGCCAGTAAGTTGTTTTGCAATTTGGGCCAACTAATCAGGAAACTAGATATCTGGCCCACTTCAGCCAAACCTATCAGCCTAAAGGTCAACTGACCTCACACTGATCACACTCACCTTCACCCAATCCTAGAATGACAAGACTGTTATCCCCCTGCGTGCGCTTTCCCTTACCCAATCCTGCAACGCCAAAGCATGTACTCCCCTGCTTGAGATTGAAACCCATAAAAATCCCCATTCCCCTAGACCCAGGCCGCACCTCCCTACCCACTGCATCTGCAAAGGTGTGCGGACCCTCCTTGAGCTTGAATTAAAGACCCTTTTGTGACTACATCAGAATCGGACTCTTGGTGGTCTCTGGTGGTCTCGTGAGTCTGGGCATTACACCATGCTCCACCTAAGATCTAATTCTATTCAAATATTGGTGGATACTACTTAAATACAAGCAGAAACAAAAGCCCTACCTGATGACTTGTCTCCAAGCAGGTGCAAGTGATAGGCTTTGACAGCATGCTCCTACACACTCATGCCCACAGGAACAGCAGAGAGAAATAACACAACTGCTATGGACACCATATCTGTGAAGCTCATCAGCATCAGTTATTCCCAAACCCTATCAAATTGCACCTGATGACAAGACTGGAAGTGAGTGCCAGAAGGAGGTAGCTTTGACATTGACCCCTGCACCTCCCAGTTAACCACCAGAATTTGCACCAGTGTCTAAACAAAGGATTAAAGCTTCGTGCTCTTTACAATTATTGGAAAAGCCTGTTGCAAAATTGCTTTCAATTAGTAGAACCACCATCAACAGAACTCAAGGCAACCCCACCTGATAGGGACTTCCCCTCCCATTGTCAGAGAAGCCACCTCATACTTATCCTGTTGTTTACATCACACATACCTGAACTACCAAAGGGACTCCTGCAAGACTTACAGAGAAAGTGGGTCTCTCAGGTTCCAATACTCTATGCTCTGCCAAAATCTGCTTATCATAGCCAAAGATGATACAGGGAAACTATTCTAAAAAGTCTAATTGGAATCAAATTCAACACTACACTGCATGCCTATACCTAAAGACAAATTATCAGGAGAAGGCTGCTTACTAAAAGGCCCTCACATAAAAGTGGAGGAGATATTCATCCCCAAAGATGCTCAAATATTGACATAGAAACACAAGAAATATGCTACAATCTGGTCATTGTAAACCTCCTAAAGTTCCTAACTCCACAGTAGCAAATTCCAAAGCAATCAAAGTGGCTGAAATGTCAAAGAATTCAAAAGAATGATTTTTTTTAAGTTTTTGAATTCCAAATGAATATAATAAACAATTGAGCAAATTAAGAAAGACAATATAGAATACAAGTGAGCATTTCAATAAATTCAGAGATTCTGAAAATACCAAGTAGAACCTTGGAAACAAAAAGCTCAATAAGTCAGATAAAAAAACAGTTTAAAGCCTCAACAACAGACTCAACCAAAGAGAAGAAAGAATGTTGAAACTAGAAGAAAACTCTGACAAAATAATACATTCAGACAGCAATAAAGAAAGAAAATATGAAGAGAACACAGGAGATATCCGTGACACCATTAAAAGATCAAATGTTTTCCTAATTGGCAGACCAGAAGGAGAACAACTGAGGAAACAGATAACTTTCAATGAAATAATAGCAGAACATTTCCCAAATCTTGGCAAAGACATGGACATCCAGTATAGCAGGCATTTCCAATTTCAAATAGACATAACCAGAAAGAATGTCTTCTAAAGAAAGAAGGTAGAAGAGCAGATTTTTCAGTATGGAGGTTCCTCAGAAGACTAGAAATACAACAAGGATTTTGTCCTGCTGTATTTCTCAGTATTTATCCAAAAGAATTAAGGTCAGCATACTTCAGAGAAATATGCATATCCATGTTTATTGCAGCACAATTCACAATAGCCAAGCCATGAAACCATTCTAGATATCTGTTGACAGATGAATGGATAAAGAAAAATGTGTAATGAATACACTATGGAGTTTTATTCAATCATAAAGATGAGCAAAATTATGTCATTTGCAGAAAAATGGGTAGAACTGGAGAGCATCCTGTTAAATGAAATAAGCCAGACTCAGAAAGTCAAGGGATATGCTTTCCCTCAGATATGAAAGCTAAAGAGAAAAAAGGAAACCAAAGTCATGCTGTGAAAATAGAAAAACAGTAAAAGAAAGGATTAACGAAAGGGAGGAGGTCAATGGGAGGTAGTGGGGATGGAATTTGATCGTTATGTTAAATGGGTGTACAAATATGTCACAACGAAAACACACTATTTTGTATATTTATTTTATATCAATAAAATACGACAATAAAAAATAGATAGATTTTTAGTTTACATTGTACTCCACTCTACTCATCAGTTCAGCTTGCACTGGTAGAGGATTAGAACTAAGCAAGGAGAAATCTGAATAAAATGAGAAATCAAAAATGCAAAGGAAATAATTTAATAATGTAAGATCTAAGAGCATCTGTTTAAATAATCTTAAGGGACTGATGCATGTATAATTAAACTGAAATTCCATTAAGAACATCAGCTACCTAATAGTAAAAGTAGAAGTACTAATGAAACATTGCTGGTAGCCACGTCTAGAGAAATATCACAGTTGAGTCTTCAAACACCTGCAAGATAAATTGCATGCTTAATTAATGTGTCAGCTATTATGCTATTGCCTTTCACTTTGAACTCGGCACTCTACACTCTTGTTTTATGTTACTCGTGCTAAGACCATGGTGACCACAGTTCTCATGCATTCTATGGCTCCTTCTGATGTTCTACCAATAGGGAAAAATAGAGGGAGACTGCAAGATTGGTGAAGAGGCTTGGCTGTTAGCTTACTATGCCTGTTGGGAATCCCTTCTTCAATATTCATTCACCTCGTAGCATTCTGGGTACCAGATGGAAAATGCCACTTACCAAAGGTGTGAGTCACAGATCTATAGAACACTGCCTCCCAGCTGCCAGGTTCTGTCACTGCCAGTTTTTCCTTCCCCCACCTACCAGTGTATGGTTGGGGGTGAAGGGCATGAATTTGCTTCTTAAAGTTACCATAACTGTGTTAACTCAGTGTACACATTTTCCCATACTAGTTTAACTTTTGGGCAGGGTTCTTTTATTTATTTGTTTTCATTTTTTTGATTTCTCAATTGGACCCTGATTGATACTATCAGGTATAGTAGCTACAGGTTATGTAGATACTAAGTACTTGGTATATCCCAGTTACTGTGGCTTGGGTTCAGGTAAAGATAGAAGTTAGAATTCTTTCCCCAAAGTATTTACATGAATATTACTAGGAACATTTTTTCGTAATGAGGTCCTGAAGATTTTTACTCAGAAATGATGTTGCTATGATAGTGAATATATATTTTTACTATAAGTATACATACACATATATATGTTTTATTTTCTATCAAATTAGACATATCACTATATATTTGTATTTGTGTGTCCTCACAGGTAGATATATGTGTCTCATACGGGTGTGTATATGTAAAAGAGAGAATATAGGGGAGCTTTAATTTTAATAGTAAAAGTATTGGGGTTTAAGATATTTACAGCAAATTCACTTTAACAAATTGTGTGAGGAAAACATACAAGTAATTATGGTAATTTTGTAATTATGATTTTGGAGGGCCCTGTTTTTTAAATCCCATACCTGCTGAAAGTAGCAATGTATATACCTGTGTATTAAAAGTTACTACCTTGGTCACTCCATATGACCTTAAAGTTTAATCAGTACATAACAGGACTGTGCTTTGTAGTCACCTCTCAGAGTGTGGCACTTTTCTCCTGTCACAACTTTTGGCCAGTAGTGTCACTGAAGAGCATGGCTGTATCATTATAAAATCTCCCTTGTGTGGAGGTATGAATTTCCTGATGTTATATTTTCATTTCAACAGTTGTGATTAGATTTTATTTTCTATCTTATTTTTCTATTTTGCCATATCAGGATTGTCCTTTGTATTCTGACAGCATCACATTCCTTGATGAACAACAGTTCAGCTATCTCTTAAAAATGATATGAACTCTAGTTATTTAACAAGGTTGAAATCATATTCGACAGCAGGAAAACAGATGCTGCTTGTATCATCCCAAACAATCTCAAATCTGTAATCTGAGCATGTTAGATTTTTGTATCTGGAACTCTTGGGTAATTAGTTTCTAACAACATACTTCAATCTTCTTATAGCAATCCTGGATAACTCATAGTATTATCTATTCACATAGAACAATACATAAAATGTAGAGCAGACCTGTGTTTCAACACCTGTAACCTCTAAGAGAACAATTTTTTAAAGATTTTCTACCATCAAAACGCTTCATACAATAGAAATATATTATTTATCCAAATGGTTGCTGAAGGTTGTTCTGGGGCAAAATGTTAATAGATAGAAAAACAAGACAAATAAATAAATAAAACAACAGAGGGAGGAAGAAGAACCTAGAAAACTAAAGATCATTTTCTGTAATATAAATATACAATCATCCCTGAAAGAAGGCCCACATATAGAAACACATGCAAGTGTTTATGTGTGTATGTGCAAAATGTGTATGTAGGGTCATTTTCCATGTACTAAAGTACAATTAGTATGGCATCAACTACTAGATTCTACTGTGACATTTATGGAAACATATTGGCATCTTTTATTATCCTGTCTGATCCATGCATTATGAGGCATATGAAAGTAATTTCTACATTCTGAACTTCATATGTACAGGACCTAGCATGTAGTAATTATATATACAAAGTAACTAATTTTTTCAAATTAAGTACCTATGTATTTATTAAGTACCTGAATTATGCCTGGTATTATACATAGAATGGGGGGAGGTAGCAGGGAGAGGAATAACAAAAATACTTACCAAAATTCCCTGTCTTCATTGTGCATGTATTCTAGTACATAAATGAACTATATAATGCATCAGATAGTAATGAATATCCTGGAAAAGAACTGAGAAGGTAAGGTGAATAGTGTAGGGGTGTGTGTGCATGCATGTGTTTGTGAATTTGTATATGATTTTTTAAAAGAGGTCAGGAAGCTGACACAGAGCAGAAGCTTTTGAATAAGCACCTTAAAACATGAGGAAAAATGAGTCTTGTAAATAAACTTGAAGGAAAAGGCGAGCGCGAGGCTTTGAGGCCTCACTATTCCATGAGGGTGCCCTGTATTCTATAGTAATAGAATATATGATCAGAAAAGCAATGGGAATCTAGCTTTTGTAGTTTCTTATTACATTATAATAACTATAGATTTTATTCAAAATAAATTTGAAAACCATTGGAAATTTTTGAGTGTAGGAGACTAATGAGATTAAAAACAAGCAAGAAATGTAGATTAAAGGCTACTGCTTGACAATAAGTTAACAGGAGTGGATAATAAAAATGCTGAATTCTGTGCCATCTTTAAGGCAGTTCCAACAAAATTTTCTTCTGGATGTGATAGGGGATTTGAGAGAAGGAAATTAGTCAAGCAATATAAATATGTAGTAACAATGTTGCTCAGCCACGATGAAAACAACACTAACTTATTTAATTTTATAAAAAAATGATATGTGGTGGAACACACAATTTTTTTCCACTTTACAGATGAGAAGATTAGGATATCTAGTGGGGCTATGTCTCGCCCCAGTCATGGCAGGTCTGCATTACAGTTCAAGCAGTCTAGCTCCACAGGAGGGTTCTGAGTCCCTGGGCTCTGCTGACCCTCTGGGAAGGCTTTCAAAGTATTTCTTCTGAAAAGCTGCAATGATATACCTGCAATGGAATCTTATATGAAAACACAGAAAATACGTTAGGAAGAAAATCAAGAACTTGGTGTTGGAGATGCCAAGTATGAGATGTTAAAAAGGGAGTTCAAGTAAAAATGGGGGTTCAAGTCACAGAAATAAAAATTGGCATCATCCAACTATGGATGGTACTTAAAGTTAAATAGAAGCAAGTCTAGGTAGACTGTTCTTTTGCTGGCTCCGCCCTCTATTCTATTTCATTTGAAAAAAAAATAAAGAAAAAACAACAGCAATAAAAAAAACTAATAATAAGAATAAACAGAAATGGGAAAATATTATTGTCATTTTAGAAATGATCTCCTATGTGTATATTTTACAAATCTGCTTTTTATTGTGGTTGCACGTGCTTAAATGGTTAACGACAGTGACCAAAAAGATCCTTCTAATTCTTTCATATTGATGTATTAAAACAAAGTCACTTTGAAAGTAAAATTAAGTTTTCATGTTGATATTGTTGGAATGAAGGCAAAGCTTTCCTTCCTAACAATGAAAACATAATTTGAAAACAAATACATCCTTGCACACAATGAACTAGCTGTAGAATTCAATATAAAGCTAATTCCTTTGCAACCTCCATTAGGCATGTATGTCACAGAAACATGAGGCAATCCGATTGTAGCACTCTGTTTTATTTGCCATGCAATTTTACTGCCTAAAGATGATGGCTTAGAAATAAAGTAAATCTTTAATAAAATTCCATTTTGTTTAACCGAGATATTAGAGTTTATACTATTTGAGAGATAAAGTGCAATATTTGTAATGTTCACAAATATTAACTCATTTTACCCTCCTGCTAATTCCATAAGTTAGAAACTCTATTATAACTAAATTAAAGAAGAACAATGGAGACATATTGGTAAGTGTGCTCAGAGATACATATTTGGTAACTGGTGGTGCTAGAATTTAAACACAGGTGGATTGTCCTCAGTCCAGGCTTTTCATGTACATAAAAACTTTATGCCAATAGATCATTGGCTTTTTCCTTATTGATCTTATTTACATGTTGACAACTCCAGTATAAATGTTAATGATCCAGGAATGGAAATCTGAAATTTGAGTTGAGTAGGCTTTTGATCATTTTTTTTTTTTAAATTAAAGTTCAGGACAGTTATTGCATTTTCTCAGCTTCCCTGTAAAGCTTTTGCTTAAGTAAAACTCTATAAATCCTCATTATCAACTCACTTCTACACTTTCTCCTCCCTGTCTCCATCCATTAGGATACTGAATAGAACTGGTTTGGTTAATGCACTTTGTCCATTTAGGATATCAACAGTCAAAACTGGAACTGTTTAAATTGTAAAAGCCATTCTTTGCTCTTAAGACTGTACAAAACCAGGCTACAGGCATGACTTGTCCGCTGGTCATAGTTTGCATGCCTCTAATCTAAAGGTACACTTTAACAAATATTACCAATTCCAGTTTTACATTGTGATTATAAACCTAGCTATTCACTTTTTTTCTTTCATATAACTTTCTACAAATATTTATTGGGTGCATACTATTTGTTGGATTGCATCCTGAATGCTGAAGGTGAAATAGTTCATCAAGGCTCTCTTTTCTCTGTTGTAGGACAGAACATAAGAATATCTAATAGTAAATAGAAAACTATAAACTTATCCATAAGTGAAGTAAAAAAAAATAAAGTAACATACTAGGATAGATTGAACATGCAGGGTTAGGCCTACTTTAACTTGGGCAATTAGAGAAAGCCCCGCAGAGAACCAGGGATATAAATGTGTTGGCATTTTCCTTACTTATACATCAGCAGGGCAAGGTAAATGCCAACACATAGGACTATGACGTTATGTTAGAAGTCTAATGCCTGTTAACTAGCACTTAACTCTACTTAAAAGTTTGGTTCTCTTTTTTGAGGACCAGGTTGCTGGTAACTGTCAGCAAAGAATATTTGCTATTGGTAGTCTGTGGGTGAAAGAATTCAGTCAACAAAGTACCTGGATCAGAGTTCAAAGTGTTTCAGAAACAGGCAAGAAATAAACCAATCTCTCTAGACCATAGTTCATTGAGAAGGATGATGTTAAGTGAATATAGGGAGGTAAATTGTAGGATGCACAATTTAATTGCAATGGTAAATTATTACCAGATTTAAACAAGGGAGACATTTATAACATGTATGCTTTAAGAGACATCACCCTAAAGAATGTATTATTCAGCATACAAGAGTGGAATTTGAAAATGTATGTAATTCCTATGGCAAAAAAAAAAAAATCAGACAAAAACACCAAAAAAGCTCTATAATTAATGCTTTATTTCAGAAATAAAATTCTAAGGACAGATTTATTTTAGCAATTATGGCTCATTTTTCATTCTAGATTTCAGGCTTCTCATTCAAATTTTAAAAATAAAATTAGGAGAGTATTTCTGTAGTATAAAAGGAAAATACAGCAAGAGTTCTCTAATTTGCCATAACTTGTATTTTCCAAAACATTAGAAATGGGCAGATGTCTAATCTGCCGATTGTATTGATTTACATCAAGTTGTGTTGATTTTCTTTAGGTAATTAATTTTGTGACTTTATAAAGAACCATTTAATGATATATTTACTTAGAACTGAAAAATCCCAACAATAGTTAAAACATTTGCTGTGTATCAGTGACTCTTCTTCCTTTAAATCTACTGATTTCTAGTGAATCATAAGAATAATTGATGCATTTTGTTCAAAAGAGAAATGAGGTTCTGCTTATTTGTCTTTCCAAAATTATACCTTCATATTAAGTGGAAATAAAGAGGAAACAAATTAGGAAACAAAAAAATCAAGGAAAAGGAGGTTAAAAATAGAAACAATATTAATGTCTGACAAACATAATTATTTTAATTGCTGTTTATGTGGGGCATGTTTGCTTGATGTACTACTAAGAGGAAGCCAACATTTTCTGTGTTGTCAGATGCATTTAGTTATGTAATAGAACTGCTTTTAAACCTATTATTTTTCTAATATTCTCTCCAATAATAAACATCTGAGTGTTCTAACTGCTTCTATCTCATACCCTCCAGTACATTAATATTCTTTCTCTGCATAAGAGCTACTAGTGAAGTGACCTGTTGAAAAATCAAAGTAGAATTTGAATATATTTTACAGTTGAATCTGAAATGTCCCCAAAACTTTATTGTTGAGACTTGCTTGTTCCCAGTGCAGCAATGTTCAGAAGTGGTGCTTTTAGGAAATGATTGGATCATGAGGGCTGTAAGCTCATCAGTGGATTAATCCATTGATAAATTAATCTTTTGATGGCATTGTGGGGAGGTGACAGAAACTATAGGAAATGGGGCCTAGTTGGAAGAAATTGGTCACTGGGAGTGTGCTATGGAATGATATATCTTGTCCCTGGCCCATCCTTCTTCCTCTTTCTGGCTCTACTTTACAGAATCATGGCCTTATCACCTTTTTTCCACCACATCCTTCTGCTAGATTGTACTTCCTTAACACAGACCCAGAAATAATGCCTCCAACTGGCAATGGACTACAACTTCTGAAATGATGAGCCAAAATAATTCTTTCCTTCCTTAAGTTTTTTTCCAAGTATTTTGTTACATTAATGGATGACTGACATTTTTGCTTGAAATTCTTCTACACAGTTCCTAAAATGTTGTGTTATCCAATCTCTGCACTGTGCTGTACGTAGTTCAAATTAGTTGAAATCTCAGATCCCCAGTTCCATACTTCTGTCAAGTTCTTCTCATTTCTGAAGTCTCAACTCAAATATCATCTGCACAGAAAGTTCCTTTTCACTGTAGTTTAATTCTCCTTTATTATCTATTGTCACGTCTATTTTTATCTCCTCTAAAGTCTGTTTCTATTTGAGATTACCCTACCTGTGAATATTTGCTTATATTGGTTGTCTTTCCTCACTTTAAGTAAGTGCCTTTTGGGAAGAGAACTTGCTTGTATACTTGGCACTTCTTCGTTAACCACATAAAGTGGGTATGTGCTAAATGTTTGCCAAATGGAAGGGTAAGTAAAATTATGAGCCTGAGAACATAATGTACCATTGAAAACAGAGTGACAGCATATTCCTGATAGTTTGCTCAAGAAATGTAAAGAGCTGGGTTGCGGTAGCACACTCCTGTAATCCCAGCACTTTGGGTGGCCGAGACAGGAGAATTGCGAGTTCAAAGTCAGCCTCTGCAATGGCGAGGCACTAAGGAACTCAGTGAGACCCTATTTCTAAATATAACACAAAAAATAGGACTGGGGATGTGGTTCAGTGGTTAAGTACCCCTGAGTTCAATCCCGGTTAAAAAAAAATGTAAAATGAGAAGGGCTGGGAATATAGGTCAGTGATAGAGTGCTTGGCTAGCATGTATGAGGCCTGGGTTCAATCCCCAGTATCACACACAAGAAAAGTACAAATGCCATATGAAACAGAGTATACAACTGGCTTCACTAATTCCTTAATAACTCATATCGTTTGGCATTATGTATAATATGAACAGAAAAATATTCCGCATGTATGCTAAATGAAATAAAAGTGTCATTTGTCTACGTGTGAAACACTGAGGAATTCCCCCTAGCTCTTGCACTGATGAATAATAAACTCTGATATGTAGTTTTACAGGGAAAATTTTCACAATAAAATAAGCATTATAGAAACCTGCAGAACCACTGGAACAAACTAATTTAAAAAAAAAGCCCAACTGCCTCAACCTTGTCTGTAAATTTTTATTTTTCTTCATGTTTGAAGAGAAGAGTTTAGATAGTGAAAAATTGTGACCTGTAATTATCTAGCAACATTATACATCTGTAGTTAAAAGCTCCAGAAATGTATCTTGACATATTTGAGAAAAATATTAGCTATATACTCTAGGAGCAAGAAAAAGAGGTTACATAGGAAAGAATCAGGACTTTATTGTATGAGAGAATGCCAGTGAACATCATAGCCAGTCAAAGGTAGACTTAATTATTCTAAATTGATTTTGAAATAATAATGATTAATCTCTAACCAAACCATTTATTGGTATAATTTAAATAATTGCTGTTTTAAAGGGACAAAACTGCAAGATGTTAATTGGTAAATGGAACAAGGAAAATAGCCAAATAAAGACATTGAAGTAAATATGAAAAGTAAACTTTAAAAGATAAAAATACATGAATTTTGGTTCAAATTTTTCATAATTTTTAATAATTTAGACTACAAGATAAATATTAATAAGTTATCAAAGTAGAAATTATGTGGATAATATTTACTTATGATATATTTTAAGATGAAAATTTAGCAAAGATTAACTAAAGATCTATAATTACTTAGAAATTAAGTTTCTATTATACTTACACAACTGCGAAATATATATATATATGTATATATATATATATACATATATATATATAAAAGAATTAAAAGAAGAATTGTAGTATATCCCACGTCTGAGGCAAGATGAACAACATGACCAGAACTCAACAGTAGAGAATTAATTTACTCAATTTAATAAAACTTACTAAATAAAGGAAAATATTATTTATGGAAAAGGGTAGAAACATGAATTAGAAACAACTGATTCTCATATCAAATTTTCACATTAAAAGAAAGACATTATAATTTGAGGAAACTGAAATGAATATTTTCTGCTTCCACAGTGAGAAGACCATTCCACAAGCAAAGAAACTACGTAAGAACTGAAGTCTATGATTGCAGAATTGAGAAAACTGTATTTAAGTGACCTAACACAGAATAAGCAAAAATCTGGAAAACTACATGAAGCAGAAAGTATTATCACCAGTATTTTATATAGAATTCTTACCAAAAATTAGATGATGGTAAGGGAACATAAAATCATTATCTCCACAAAAAATGTGAGAACCCAATATTCCTTTAGCTGATTAAGAAAAATGTAATTGAAAAATGAGAAGCAATTTTTCTTATTTATGAATATCAAATAATAATATTGAAAGTACTCATGATTAACACAGATAAAATTAAGATATTAGAAATGTATATATCATAAAATATGATTGCTGACTTTTTAAACACTTTTTTAGCTTCTGAATCATTTAAAACATCTATTTAGGAAAAATGCTAAACTGTGAGCAAATTATCAAGCAATTTGAACATTGAAGTTTAATTTAGATAGTGATTAAGAATGTGTTAGTTTTTCATCATTGAGAATGAAATATCTGACATAAACAATTTAAAGGAGGAAATATTTATTTTGCTTCATAGTTTCAGAGTTTTCAATCCAGGGTCAGTGGATCAATTGCTTTGGGCCTGAGGTGAGGCAGAAAATCACAGTAAAAAGGCATAAGAGAGGAAAGTTGCTCAATTCGTGGCACTTGGAAAAAGAGACAGAAAGAGAGACAGTGCAAGGAAGAGACAAGAGATAAGGTGTAATCCCAAGAGCATGCTCTTAGTGACCTACCTACTCCTTCCAACCGCACACCACCTGCCTATAGATGACATTTTCTGCTAGTAATCCTTTTAAATTATTAGTCCATCAATGGATCAATTCACTGAGTCCTTATGACCTAATTATTTTCCCAAAGCCCCACCTCTGGACATTGCAGCATTGGGAACCAAGTCTTCAACACATTAGTGTCCAGGGGACATTCCAGATACAAACTATAACTGTAAGGGAGAACAAATAAAGTTTCAAAAAGAAAATCAACCTAACAAACTATGATCTGAGATTTCAGATACATTTATTTATATTTTGAAAATTAAAGATCATATTGTAATAGTAGTTTTCAAGAAGTTATGAGTATTTAATTGACTTGGCAATAGACATAAGAAGTACATGTTTCAACCCAGCCCAGTGGCACATGCCTGTAATGTTAGCGGGTCTAGAGGCTGAGGTAGGAGGATCACTAGTTAAAAGTCAGCATCAGCAATGGCTGGGCACTAAGCAACTCAATGAGACCCTGTCTTTAAATAAAACACAAAATAAGGCTGTGGCTCAGTGGTCGAGTGCCCCTGGGTTCAATCTCCAGTACCAACAACACAAGAAACAAAAAACAAGAAACCCTACGTATTTCAATATAAATAATGTCTTGTTTTTAAGCTGCCTTGAATTAATCTTGAGGTTTTTAGGTGAATATGATGTTTTTGTCATTCTAGAATGTCACTACTGAAAATTAAGGACACAAATTCTTTTGTATCCATCATGATAGAGGAAATGAAATGATGTGCTACGAATTTATCAGTTTATTCAATGATGAGAGAAACACAATTAAAAATTGAAGTTATATAAAAAATGAAGAAAAATAGTATTAAATTCATGACTTTCTATTAATTGAAATTAATATAAATGGGTGTATATAATTCATAGAAAATTAGCAGTCCTCTGCATGAATTTTTGGTTGCTGAATATTTTCTGCTTAATTTGTAATTTTCAATTGATTAGTTTTATTTTTGGGTAACAGACTTAAAAGTATACTATGTGTGGGTAACTGTTATTAGATGCAAAGTATCTCCATAAAGAACAAATGGTCCCTAAGCTTATTTGTTACATTGTCAATGAAAACATTAAATAATTAGAGCGTGCTTTATAAGTAATGTGGTGAATGTACAAAATACTAATTAAAAAAGGAGAGCACGGTGGCAGAGTTGTCAAAGATAAACAAAGCTGGACACTAAGAAAAGAGATGAGGGCAGTTTTTAATCAGTAATATACTATTGCAATAAGGAGGAAATAGCAGGAACTGAACTCAACTTCAATTTGTACAGAGGTGACTAGGTAATTTAAAGGGAAAATGAGAGAGTGGAGAGGGGTGAAGCGGGCATAGAGTAGACTGAGGGGAAGGAAAAATTCCAAATGGCTGGTCAGTGTAGGTACTGATTAAGATAGCAGTGTCTGTTGGCTGGAAATTGTGGAAGGTAGGATTTTATTCTCTTACAGAGACTGGGAGTCAGAAGCCCTATTCTTCCTGATGATTACATTTCAAAGAAATTGCTCTCCAGTCTCTGAGGAAGACATTTCTAAGTTATAGACAATACATATACATCTCTGAGGGACAGAAAAAGGATTCAAAATCCTCATCCCTTTTTAGTAAATTCTTTAAGAAAGGGTGGTCAGGAGGCTATCTTTGGGTGTTGGTTAGAACAAATTGTAAATTTTTTCATCAGTCTTGAGCTTTCTCCATGAGGAACATTAAGAGGGGCTGGGGTAATTCCAGAGATGCAGCCTTGAGCTGCTTGAAACTATATTTAGTATTCAAGCTTTTAATTTGGTGGTGGTGGTGGGATAGTAATGAAGGCAATCATTTGTGTTGAGCCTGTCCTGTATATAGGCCAAGACTGAGGCTTTGTCCAAGAGAGAGTTCAGTGGGCCCTGGCCAGACAGTGTTTCAGGAATGTTAGAGCAAGAGTCAAAATGTGCCTAAGGGCCAGAGTACAGCTCAGTGGTAGAGTGCTTACCTACCATGCACAAAGCACTGCGTTGAATCCCCATTAGAAGGAAAAAAAAAAAAAAAGAAAAGAAAAGAAAGAAAAAATGTCTAAGATTGCACAGTATTTTAATGTAAGACATTATAAGGACTCTGACTGACAACATTAGTTTTGATGTGCAAATATCTCCAATAAAATATTAAAAGTTTTCAAACAAAATGAGAAACAGGAATATACATAAAGCCTAGTATGGTGTATGATGCCTAGCATTAAGGTCGTACAAAAATTAATATTTTATTTAATAACAAAATGGATCAAACATTAAGTGCTACTGTAAGTTGCAATATGCTCTTTAAAATAATAATTTCCTGCTGTGTAGGTTGGTAATAAAATAGGTTGGTAATAAAATAATGGGGTCTGTGGGTGTAGCTCAGAGGTAGAGCATGTAGAGAGCAGAGTTAGGCTTTGGGTTTGAAAGCCAACACCACACCACACACAAATAATGACAATGACGTTTATTTATTAATCTTGTTTATCCTCTGAAAGAAACTGTTACAGTGACTGTCTTGATACTGTGGGAAAGAAATCAGATCTTTGAAGTGTGCCAGGACTTCATAGTTGCTATTTAAATTGCTGTTTTGCTCCTTACTTTTTTTTTTCTTTTGCACTTGCTTTTTAATGAACAGCTTGTTTCTGAAGTAGACACACACAATTTGGCACAGTTCTCTACAGTTCAGCACAATATGGTTGAATTGGCAGTTTCTGCTGTGAGGAAGACATTATTGTCTCGGCACTGAAACTTCATTAGTCAAATCCCTACAGAATGAGAGCTTTACAAGGCAAGGATAAGACTAATGGCGTGATAAGGGCGCTGATATGCTCATCTGTAGACACGAGGAATGAAGAATGATTACCATGGAGAAAATATGGCTAACTAGCTTACAGTGCATGTTACTTGTGTTCAGTAATTCATTATGAAGAAACAAAGGGTGCATTTTTTTACCCTAGAATTTAATAATGAACAACTTTTAAAAATCTCTTCAGTCTACACATGTACTGTGTGTAAAGTTGATTTTTAAACAACTTTTTTGGGGCTTACTAGTAGCATTAAAATATAATAGTAGTTCACAAACACTAAATTTTTAAAAATTTTGTCTGTAAGATTTGCTTGTTGATTAAAAATTGTATTTTGTAAACTTTTTAGCTACCAGGATTCAATAAGGGACAAACACAATTGAATAGTACACATTTCTCCATAAGCTAAATGTTTTTCTTACTATTTTTTCCCAATATATCAAAAGTAAATGATATCTTTCCTACACTTCCAAAGCATATGAAAAAAAATGCATCTCCCTAATAACTCCACCATAATAGCAATCATATTTGCATATACTCATAAAAATAGATATTAAGGAGTTAAATGATTCATTTTAACTAGTAGAACAAAAAATTCACATTAGACCAAAATTTCTCTATGCGTAGACACACACACACACATGCACAAACACACAGAGAGAGTATATATATTTAACTTCAGGCATCACCTACATTTGAAAATGGTTAACACTGGTACCTCATAGAGTTGAAAGTTGTAGCTGAATCCTGGATTCTATATAGATTGAGAACACATGATGCTGAATCAATATGTTTTCATAAGTAAAACTGCATATAATAATGTATATAAAATTTAAAATATACCAACATAGATCACAGTGTTTAAAAATAAGAATTTAAAATTTTAAAGTATTTCAAAATGTTGTCAAAAATAAACTATAATAGAGATATTGTAAGAGCATTCTGTAAATAAACTATCAGTGTATGAGATATCATACTTTGCTGGGAATTCTGAAGTTCTGAAATAGATGATGTGTGAACAAATCCTTGAAAACTTCTGAGATAAATATATCTGAGAACTTATATTATTATTTTTAAGTTTTATAACTAATGTTATATTGTGAATATTGTCTAGCAATGAAATATTGTTTCAAATTTATTAAAGTGAATTTTTAATTTTGATTTATATATTTTTGTGATTTTGTTAGACAGCTCATCATCATTGATAAATACAGAATATATGTTCTTTACTTGACTAGTTTATTCTTTTTAGTATTTAATATCAGTTTTTCTATAATAGTTTTTCTTAAATTATTTTATTCTTCTTTCACCAAAACATAAGTACTTTGTATGCTATTGCATGTCCTGAAACTAAAATACATGATGCAATTACTTAGTTTCAATATTAATTTCTGAGCTTAAATCATCAGAAGAAAAAGAGAATGTTTATGGGGCTATCATATTTTAATAAATGCATGCAGAGTCATTTTGCTTAAATATGGAAATCTGCTATCTATTGATTGATTATCAGAATCAGTTTTAGAGACATTACAAAATTATGGGGGCCTATACTATCAAGAAATTAATGAATTGACCCAAAATGCTACAATTTCTCTGTATCTTCAGGGTTCTTCGTCATCTAATTTGTGTTTACTATATGAACTATCTGTTCTCAGTTGGATCTAGAAATGTTCCCCTCAAACTTCAAAGTTTAAAAGCATGATCTCCAAAGTAGAAAGTTACAGAGTGATAGGGCTACAACCACATTGGTAGATTATCTATTTAATGGATTAGTAATTTGAATGGACTACTAGGTGGTAACTGAAGGTAGCTGCTTCTGAGTAGAGAAAGAAGGTCACTGTTGGGGACATATATTTGGTGACTAAATTTTGTCCCTGGTTGCTCACTTTCAGACCCTCTCTCTGTTCCCTGGCTGTTAGGTAAAGAGTGTCTTTACTCTGCCAAAACCATTCTGCCATGCTATTTTGCCTCACCTCAAGCCCCCAGCAAAGGAGTCAGTCAACCATAGATTTATACTTCTGAAATTATAAGCCAAAGTAATCTTTTTCTCCTCTAAATTGCTCCTGTGAGGTGTTTTGGCCACAGCTAAAAAAAGCTGAGTAACCCACTATCTTAATCCAGGTATTTTGAAACGCTAATCTATGCAACATTCAGTAAATTGCTCTTAATATAATTGAGTTTTCCATTTGAATGACTCAGGGATAGAGGAATACTCTGGTCTCTCCTGAACATGAACTGGAGATAATTTTGATGTTCTGAGCAATCCCTCACCCTTCCTGAGAGTTCATCTGTTGATGGCTCTATGTAAGCATGTTCTCTGGATGCAGGATCTCCCTTTTGTGTTCCTCCAAAGATAGGATCAACCAGTCCATGAGCATTAGAAATCCTGGGGCATGTTCTATACAATTTCCTTAAGAATACCTAGAGGAACTGAAACCAGTTTCCCACAATAATCACCTAATTATGGATATAACTTATATTGGCTTTGACTCCTTCGCTATCTAAAATGTAACCTTTTGTTCCACAGTATTTTCTTGAATCATGTTACCATTATTATACCTGCACATGTCTCTTTATTTCAGATTTTGCTGGAGAATCAGATTGAAACAGATGGTATCAGTTGTGGATCTCGAAGGCAAAACTCAAAATACTGTTTCAGAATGTGACTATTTCCTTGTCAACTAGTAAAAAAGGCTTCATTGTTGTAGAAAATAAGTGTGATAGCTATTGGTTCACTACAACCTCACAATTATTGGGATCAGATATGGATGGAGTAGAAGTACCACTTATGCAATATTTCTAGGACTTAAAATATATAGGCAATTATAATTAAAAGGATCATAAAGTAGACTAGTTTTTGGTTACTCTTGTAGAAGCCTTGAGAAAAGGAAGGAGAGTTTTAGTTATCCAACTAACAACTCAAACCTTGCTATAAAAACCAGATTTTGCACAACGCTATTTGATGAAACTAACATCTTCTGCATCTGGAATATAAGGCATTCTAAAAATAGTCTCAGTGTTTGACCATAAGCCTGGCCAAATCAGATCCATGTTTAAAAAAAAATAGTGAGAGTCGTTGGCAAAGTATGGAGATTCTGTTGGTTGCACTAAGAACACTGACTCACATGTTGATGTAAACTCTTAACATGTTAGAAACAATCCCCTCCATTTTTGTTGTTGTTTTTCTTAATTTCAGAGTAGCTCCCCCAATTACCATTCCTGAGGTTGACCCTTATAAGTTGATGTTTGTGCTCTTCAAGGGTTACCTGTCACTTCTCCTCATGGCTTCTAACTTAATTACTAAGGTTAAGAATCAAAATAGATGAAGAGAATAAATGAAAGGAAATGGATTATTCACCAAAGGACCTGCAGAACCTTGCAAATACTTACCAGAAAGAATTAGGAAGGGATGCAAATAAATGCTTCTTAAAATGTGTTAGAACAGGAAGTATTTAAACAAAAAGCAGGATGGAGTAGAGTGGATTTATATGGAAAACTCTTTATGACTCAGGATTTAATTTCCTGGCAAGGATATCAGGAATGGAATTTTGAATTCTAGAGATTTAATGGCTTATAGGAAATGGGCTGGTATGCTGGAACAGCCTTGGCAGAATATTGAGGAAAAGGTCAGAAAACTCAGAGAGATGAGCATAATAGAATAGGTTTATTATGTAAAACTAGAAAACTCCTTTACTGACTGTCTTTACTAGAGCAATGAGGAACGTGCTAATTGGGGGAATACTGGGACTGCTTGACAGGACAGGGGTAGCTGTCCACCATGGTAGGTTGCATCATGGAAGATAAAGCTATGCAACTGTGATTACTAGTAACAATGTAGGAAATAATATTATAGAAAAGCATAGGCCTGGCAGTAGCACCTCACTCTCTCGTAGATGAATTAAGTACAGCAAGTGTGCAGCAAGTCTGAAACGGCAACCAGGAACCTTAGTTAGAGATCTGTAGCAGTGCCTAAGAGACCACAGTGCTCCTAGGGACCAGGTTAGCAGTCAAAAAAGAAATGGTTTGGATTATAGATGCTAAATAGAAAGTTGGCGAAGAGGATAATGATATTGGCAGCCAGAAAGGAAATCATAATCCCTTTTCCAGTTCCTATACCTAGGCAAATTATCATACTTAAGACCATCAATTGAAGACTAGGGATTTATCTCAGAGAGATTTCTGGTCTAACACGTACGAGGCCCCAGCATGTATGATCCTCAGCACTGCAAAAATCAAAAGCAGAAAAAAAAAAATGGAACAATGGAGACTAAGTTCTCTTGAGGAGGAACATTTCAAAGTTAACATAAGCTTTTACAGTAGCTATTCCTAAACCTTTCCTAAAATTAAAATTTTTGTTCTATCTGTGAGATCATTAGATTAGTCTATAGAACACAAGAGGCAACAATTTTCTTGGAATCAGGGTGTATCAAGGGATCTCCAGGCATAGGAACTGTACTATAGAGTCAGCATGAAGAGAACCAAGATCAGCATCCCAACAAATTAGCCTCACCTGCCAGGAACACTAGTGTTACCTAGGGCTTGCTGTGTCTACACAGGTTGGATTTTTCCCACTAAATTGACTCTCTGCTGAGCCAATAAATGGGAAACTCCACCAGCCTTAGTGACCTCCAGATCTGCTTCTCGTAAGTGAGAAAAGATGTTAGATTTTGCAGAATTTTTCTTCACAGTCATTGTATCAGCTTCCACTCTAACCAAGTGAATTATGAGAATTCTCTTTGGTCCACATTATTATCAATATATGTTGTCAGATTTAAAAAATTTGCCAGTCTGGTATATTTGAAAATGCACCGCATTGTGTCCTTCATTTCTCCAGTTTCAATTCAGTTTGACACTTCTTTGTAGTTTTATTTGCTGTTCTGACATGCTCCTCTTTAAATTATAAGCTGTGTGTAATCATTTCAAAATGGTGGATTGTTTTTTATTTTTTAAACCTTTCTTATACGTTCTGCTTATTAATGTTTCCAATTTTATATGCTGCAGACATCTTACACTCTCTTGTAGGCATTTCAACTTATGCATGAAATTTTTAATTTGCAGAAAATAAAATTTATTAAAGTAATTTTTAGCAAATGTTATTTTTTTGTCTTACATAAGAAGTAATCTCTGATATTAATGCCATATAGATAATTGCATATACTTTCTTCTATGTTTTGTTCTTTAACAAAGGAATCTTTTTTGATTTAGTATATTGAAGATATTTATTCCTCTGCATCCTATTCATAACCAGGTATTGTCTCAACACATTATGTTTAAGAATTATTACTTTCATCACAATTTGCAATGATATCTCAGCTTTATGTCAAATTTCTGTATAAACATGGGTCTCTGTTTGTTCTTTCTATTCTATATTATTAATACATCTGTCCCCACCAGCACTATCCCCAGTTCACTGCCTAATCACTCTAATTTGATTAAAGGAACTAATACATCATAGAGAAATCCTGTCACCTTGTTTTACTGAAAGACTTTGGGCTATATTTAATCTGGTGTTCTTTCATTTATATTTGAAAATTAACACATTGAAACTTATCATTAAAAATATCTTCATTGAAATTTGTTGCACATTGTTTTAGCTTAAATGGAAAAGGACTGACACCATTACAATGTGGACTCATTTTATTCAGAGGCACATTAAATTCACTTTATTGAGAATCACCTTAATGTTTTTATTTTTTGCAGTCACTTTAAAAACATTTAAAAGTAAAAGTTTTCATATGCTTTCATCTGAATGTTGTTGCATAAGACAGTTATACTACTTTTTGAGTCTGGGGTTCTAGGAAGAAAGCTTCAATTCTAACTCCAAATTTTAGATCAGTTCTATGACAATGTATCATTAAGTACAATTTTTATTATTATTGTTTTATTTCATTGAATATGCAGATGACCTTAGATAGGAAACATTTTCTTCCTTACAGTAAAGATTTTGACATACTCTTTCACTAATATTGTAACATGTTCTTGACACATTAACTTTGTGGTTATATTGCTGGACTTTGGATTGAAAGTCCTTTCTTACATGCCAGGGTGACATTTAGCCCCCTCCTTACCACAATAACCCCCTTCTGCTTCACTCCTAACAACTTTGTTGTTTGGACCACACATCAGTCTGATTTTTAGTTTCCTCTTCATTTGTGTCACATAGTTAGTCCTGTGCCGAGTGGGGAGTTCAGCCATACACATTTTCTTAATATAGTTTATTCAGTATTTTTTTTGTACTCACTATTCCATAGATTCTCATATTTTCTAGTCCAACAGATAGACAGCAACTTTCAATTAAAGATCATAGTTATTAGTATGTTCTAGTCATGGAAAAATTGCAGAGTAATTTTACTACATTAGTGATCAAGTATCATAAATTTACAAAGAGGTCTTTTCAATATGAATCCAGGGAATGTTATTGAATTTCCTCCTAGATTATTAATATATCCATTTTAGCAACTGAAATATAAATAACTCATACTTGAGCAGCTAGAATAGGGGAAAACTATTCAGCTTAAATTCTATTGATGCCAGTAAACAGCTACATGCCCTGAGGGTTAAACAAAGTCTCACAGAAATTAAGAAGATGATAGTGGAGACAAATTACTTGGCATTTTCAAGAATCTTTGCAATTGAACTAAAATAATTGCAGGACAATTCCAATAACGAACGGATTTCAGGGTGACCAGTTCAAGATTTGTGTAATTTTGAATCATCAGTATGTACATGTGCATATTATGCTGAGTGTTTTGCAACATTAAATGGTTTTCAACAGTCTTAGTGGAATTCAGAATTCAGTTTCTTGGCAAACCTGAATATTGTACTAAATGATGTTTTGAATACTTTTGTCATGTGTGAAACTAAAACTAAACCACCCCAAAGAGATACCTACATCTCTGAAAAAAACCCTTACAAATTTGAGGAGATAATTATAAATGAGCATAATTTATTTTGGTCACATTTTGGTAATTAATGAATAATGCTGTAATCAGTTTAATTTCATTTATCTGATGTTACTTTTGGTTTTATAACTTCTCACATCACCTTAAGCAAGATTTTTAATCAGCTTTCTTCCTCTATTAAAATAGGGTAAGAAATCTTATTTTTTCTGCTTATAAGGATATTTTGAGATTGGATCTAACCATATAATCTAATAAAATTAGCTATTCATGAACTGAATCATTTCTATGTTATGTGATCTTATTGAATATTCCTATCATCCAGCATTTTGAATCACTAGTATAATGATAATTTGTGTTGATAATGAAGTTCTCAAAATGCATTCTGAATCATCAAAGAAGGATTAGATTAGGTTCAGAATAGTTTTAGTTCAAATGACTCATCTGTCTCATTAATCTACTAAATTAAGCCTCAAAGTCCTTCAGAGTATTTCTTTAGAGAAACTCACACTCCATAGCATTATTAAGTAGTGTTAAAATAGCTCTCATTTATAAAAAGATTTTGGTAGCAAAATATACAACATAGGTCTGCACTTTCCCCCACTTACTACATATGCAGATTTAAGCAACAGAAACAGTCTCTGTAAATACCTGCGCTTATCTATACTTGCCTTTATCTTTAAAACCAGTGTAATAATGCTTTGCTCAAAGGAGTATTTGACAATGCATATAATTTGCTTAGTTTAGGGCCTGGCAGGGCACTACTTTTGCATTGTTAAATGTCATTATTTTGTTAATGCTTTTCAGCCATTATTTTAATCATGTCTCTATTGTTTCCAGTAACAAAAAAATAAAATAAAATAAAGCCTTATTTTCTACCTTATCCAAAGTCTTCCAACTTACTATCCAAAAGAAAAATTGTATATTCATGGAGCAAAATCACTCTTAAACACTACAGAATTTTTTTATGTGATCTTTAGATCCAGGTTTTCTTTCATTTATTATATCTTCATTTTATTCATGAAATTCAGATTTATTGTGATCTTAAATTATTTCTCCTTTCTTTTTTTCTCTTTCTTTCTGAATCACAGTTTGTTATCTGAAACATGAAGTTAATGAGCCTATGACTTGTGAAGAATATCTTTGAAAATCATCTACCACAGTGCCTGAGAAATAAATGCCAGGCAATATTAGAAACCTTCCAAAGTCTCTACAGCATGATAGGAACTTTTAATTACATCCTGTTTTCCATTACACCATCAAATCTGAAAATGTTTCCTTTTTTGCCATTATCTTTTCTCTATGAATTGTCATGTATCCACCATGCTAAATTTTAATTTTATGAGTTAACTTCTGTCAATCCTTTTGCTTGTGAAAAACATCGTGACTTTTGAGAACAACTTCAATCTGACATCATCATATTCTTTCAGTACTGATGACCACAATGATATTTTCTTTGGCTAAGATCCTGAAATAGATACAATGAATACTGATTTAAAGATACTTAATCTAGGAATTCATATTATAAAAATACGTAAGGCATAACTCTGGCATGAGAGAACTCTAGTATTGCAGAAAATAGTAGCAAGTGTATAAAAGCATTGAAGTATTTTATAGGAAGGGCTGTGGGCTGAAAATGTCTACCCCAAATTTCTATGCAGAAATCCTAATCCCAAAGTGATACTACTTGACATGTGACCCTTGGGATGTGATTAACTCCTGAAGGTAGAGTGCTTCTGATGGGACTGGGGAGCTTCTCCTTTCTTCCTGCAATCACTACTATGTCAGGATATAAATAGAACACATAATCTGAAAACGAGGAGAGTGTTCTCACCAGACACCAGATCTGGAAGCATTCTGACGTTGAATTTCCAGCCTCCAAAACTGTACGAAAAAGTATTTATTTGTTAAGCTAGCCAGTCTATGATATTTGTTTTATAGCAGCTTAAACTCTCTAAGACAGGAAAGATACTACTGATTATATCATCATGTATTATATTGTATGCAAGTTTCCTGTATATTATGTTTATTTTACTTAATTAGATTATATATTTCTCAAGGGCAAAGAGTGTCTCATATTTCTGATCTATAATTTATGTTAATTATTCACAATGCTAACCATATTTTAAGAGCACAAAAACATTATTTGGGTAACTAAATAAAAGGAATGCTTATTATCATTACAAGCTTTTCATTGTTCACAATATTTAATTCTGATATCTGTATTCAAAACAAACTTGAGATATTTAAAATTTTAGAAATGCAAAGTCAATGTTCATGTATGAGTTCATGAGAGAGAAAATTGGAGCTGTATTAAGGATGAAAGGACTTTAAACTGTTGAAGAATGCATAATCTACAGTAACCTATTATATACTTCATAAAAGACAAAAGACAGAAAGAGGGGCATTCTAAAGCTCCAAACCAAAAGAAATAACATGGAGATGGAAATGTTGATCACTATGCATTGTATGCATGTGCTTAAATATGACAAATACCCTATAAATATGTACAATAATAAGTACAATTATTTTATGTTAATTAAAAAGAAAAAATATAAAAGAAAATTGATAGAGGTTAAGGGATCAAGTTAAGAATAAAATGTTTTTGATTTTTGTTCTAATGGCAAACCATCATGATAGCTTCCTCTAAAACCAATCCCAAAGAAAATGTAGAAGAAGAATACATATGTTTCAGGAATAATCCAGAAACCAAGAAATAAAAATCATTGCATAACTCTTGGGTATAGTCCAAGTTGTCTTGAACTGGGGACAAAGATGAGGGCAGCAAAGGTTTTAGAAAGATGATGGATTGAAGGGAAATATTTAACTTTGCCTCATTCCTTTCTTCCATTTTGGTGCTTCACATAGAAAGCTTATGCAACATCTTGGAAGAAGAAGCAGAGGAGGTGGATGTCAGAACTAAGTGCTAGACAACTTGAAAGTGATGATGTACAAGGGGACTTAGTGCAGGTTTTGCTAAGGAAAGACATAGCTGTGAGATTTTTTAAATTAAGGAACAGATACAGGGAACTGTTATAGGAATAAAAGTGGTTTATATAGTACTTAACACAAATCTTAATACTGGAAGTCAGAAAAGGATACAAAGTCTTATAAATGAAAAAAATGTGAAAAAAGCTTGAAATTTGTCTTAATTTTTAGCAATAACCGATAACATAGAAATACATAAAAATTATTCATACTGTCCAACGTCAGCAGTTTTCAAAAACAAGATTCAATCATATGTTATTATCAGGAGATATATTTAATCAAGAAACATGGAAATTAAGCAACATAAAAATTGGGGAAAACTTAGGCAGATATCAATTAAAATTCAGCTTTGTGCTAGTTTTGATAAAATGTTATGGAAACAGCATAAGAAACAAAATAAAATATTAGATACTGGTAAAAGAAATGATGGAATAGAAACATTCATTCATAATAAAACATATGCTTCAAACAACACCTTTGCAAAATGTGTAAAGGTATAATTGAGAGACTCATAGAAATAGAAAATTCCAGAGGGGATCTAACAAATCTCTCTCAAAAACCAAGAGATCTGGGAGAGAAACCCAGTCTTATTAAGATTAAATGGTCTTATAAATGTACTCTATATACTAATTTAATTTATATATACATAAATATGCAATCTTTTATGCATTTACATACATATACATATATATCTAATGAAAATACTATTAATAAGTGTGTGCAACATTTGTAAAATTGCACATTGATCAAAAAGTGAACAAGATTTTCAACTATACACAAAAAGTTGTGTCAAAATATTTGATAAAAGTGTTTCTATAACTTCTCAAAGAAATACAAAATATTTTCATTTTTTATATAAGGTCATAGGACTGTATCCTTGCATACACAAAACTGTCACTTTAAAACCTTGTATATTCAGATGGTTGACAAGATTGGTTTCTCTCTCTAATCTCTAATCTTTATTTCTCCTAATCTCTTTTGAAACCAGATTTATATAACTCCTTGCTTACTTGACATGTTCACTTGGGTATTTAACAGATACCTCAAACACAGTATGTCCAAAATTTTACTTCTGGAATATTTCTGAAAACAGGTCCACACACACATCTCACTTCACCTACGAGAATGGCAATCCAAGTGTTCTTTTGCTGAAACGTGAATTTTTGAATGATATCTTTCTTCATATTTTGCACCTTATTTACAAATCATTTTGAGTTATATTCTCTAGGAGACACACTCAGAGATGGAAATTCTCTCCAGGAGATTTTGTTGCAAACATTCCTGGGAGCACCAGCAATAGAGAAGTGAATAACTGAAAAGTAGAAAGGAGCAAGAGAAGAGGCCAACTAGAATGTAGTTGCAATGTTGTCCTCAGCCAATTTCACAGAGTGAATTGGTGCAGAAATTGCCCCTCAGAGATTCTCTCCTGACACAGCACCATCCATCAGTCGACTTGTGGGATAAGAGCACTACCAATGACATCCACTGTAATGTGTTTACTTCAGTAAGGTAACAGAGCTCCCTGCCCCTTTAATATTTACTGATACACAACAGCCACAATAACCTTTTAAACTGTAGATCGCATCATTTCACTCTTATGCTTAAGTTCATCGATGATTTCCAATAACAATCCAAAGTCTTTCCAACTATGAAACAGAAAGAAAAAATAAATTCTAAAGCAATGCTTGTGTGAAGCAGTATTCATCTGATATGAGAAAATTTGAGCAATATAAAGGAATGAGGCTCTGAAAGCAATTTAGAGACAATTAATTTAATGCACTGAGAATTTATTTATTTTGTGAATATGAAGAAGAGCATTCTTTATGAAGTTCGTCTCCTCACCGAAAGGTAAAAACAGAATTTCAAACAGCAAAAGTCATAGTGAGTGCTTTAAAAGGAAGGTAAAAAAAAGCTTAGTTGAAATAAATTCTTACCTTTTTCTTTCAGGATTTGCATAATGTAGATTTCAGTGCTAGTCAAATGAGCCACATTTACTCAACTCGGTTCCTAAATCACGTTACTCATTTGATATGTTGAGTCCACATAGCAGAGTTGGATCACAGATCACAAGTTTGTTTCTCGGTTTTTGGTTTTTTTTTTTTTCTGTTGTTGTTTTTTTCATGTAGGTCTCAAAGTGCTTCTATCTTGAAATTTCTTAAAACTTTTTGGCTTAGAATAATGACCATACTACCAACAGCCCTATACAGATTTAAGGCAATTCCTATTAAAGTTTCAGTTATGTTCTTCATAGAAATATAAAAAGTAGTCATGAAATTCATTTGGAAATATAAGTGACCCAGAGCAGCCAAAGCAAATCTTAGCAAGAAAAATGAAGCAGGAGGAACCACAATACCAGATCTTTAATTATTCTACAAGCTTATAGTAACAAAAACAGCATGGTAGTGGCACAAAAACAGACATGAAGACCAATGAAACAGAATAGAAGACACAGAGACATACTCTTGAAAACACAGTTATCTCATACTAGAGAAAGGCACTGCAAACATTCATTAGAGAAAGGATAGCCTTTTCAACAAATGGTTCTGGGAAAACTGGAACTCCACACATAGTAAAATGAAATTGAACCCCTATCTCTTACCCTGCATGAAACTCAACTCAAAGTGGATCAAGGACCTAGGCATTGACCACATACCTTGTGCCTACTAGAAAAAAATGTTGGCCCAACTCTCCATCATGTCAGCTTAGGAACTGAATTCTTCAACAAGACTTCTGCTGAGTAAGAAGTAAAATTAAGAATCAATAAATGGGATGGCATCAAACTAAAAAGCTTCTTCATAGCAAAGGAAATAATCAAAAACGTGAAGAGAAAGCCTACAGAATGGGAGAACATCTTTGCCACCTGCTCTCAGAGCAGCAATCTCCAGGATATATAAAAAACTAAAAACTTAACATCAAAAGTAATAAATAAATATATAACCAAATCAATAAGTGTGCAAAAGAATTGGACAGGCATTTCATAGAAAAAGAAATATGAACAGTCAACAAATATATGAAAAAATGCTCAAAATCTCTAGCAATTAAAGAAATGTAAATTAAAACTACATTGACATTCCATCTTATTCCTGTTAGAATGGTAATTATCAAGAATACAAGTAATAATAAATGTTTGTGAAGATGTGGGGAAAAAGGTACACTTATATGTTGCTGGTGGGACTGCAAATTGGGGCAACCACTATGGAAAGCAGTATGGAGATTTTTTAAGAAAATTTGGAATGGAATCACTTTTGACCCAGTTATCCCACTCCTCAGTTTATACCCAAAGGAATTAAAATCAGCATACTAAAGTGGCACAGCCACTTTGTTGTTTATAGCAGCTCAATTCACAATAACTAAGCTATGAAACCAACCTAGGTGCTCATCAACAGATGAATAGATAGAGAAAATATGGCATATATACACAATGGAATATTACTCAGCATTAAAAGAGAATAAAATTATGGCATTTTCAGGTAAATGGATGGAACTGAAGTCTATCATGCTAAGTGAAATAAACCAATCCCTCAAAATCAAAGGCTGAATGTTCTCCCTGATACGTGGATGCTAGCATGTGGATGTGGAAATATAGTCTACTGTCATGCATATCTAAAAAGAACAAATAAAAAATGTTTAAAAATAATTTTAAAATTAACTATGGTAATTTATGTATAACATAAACTTCAACATCTTTATCATTTTTAAAATGTACAGTTCAGTATTTGTGCAACCAATCTCTATAACTTTTCCTCTCATAGAACCCAAATTTTGTACCCATCAAACTACTTCCCATTTCCCAGCAACAAGCATTATACTTTGTTTCTATGAATTTGGCTACTCTAGAGACCTTATATAAGTGGAATCATATAGTATTTGTCCTTTTGTAACCAGTTTATTTTACTTAGCTTAAGGTTTTCAAGGTTCTCCTGCGTTATAGCATGTGTCAGAATTTCCCTTCCTTTTGAGGCTGAATAGTATGTCTTTATATATATATTTATATCTCTACTTATCACATATCACATTTTGTTTACACATCCATCAATTGGAGGATATTTGAGTTGTTTTCACCTCTTGACTGTTGCAAATACATCTGCTATGAGCCTAGGTGTTCCAAAATAAACAAGAAAGAAAGAAAGAAAAGGCTTTTTGTCTTAGGATAATGCATGCAGTAAGAAAGTTTTCTATGCATATGTATATTAAGAATCCGGAAATTCTTTTAAAGGTGGATTAAGAGATCCTATATAAGCTAGGAGCAGTGGTGTATGGCTGCAATCCCAGCTACTTGGAGAAGGGCAAGTTGAGGACATCCTACAAAACTTAGTGAGACCCTGTCTCAAAAGGAAAAAATAAAAAGATCTGGGCGGTAGCTTAGTGGTAGAACACTTGTCTAGCATGTGCAAGGCCCTCAGTTTAATATCCAAATACACAACACTGGAAAAAGAAAGGAAGAAAGAAAAGAAAAAAATATATCCTATATGATCCTGGATGACTTTCTGTTTCAGATCATCTTTCCTCATCACTGACTCTGCTCAGCCACATTAGACACCTTGTCACTCAGATCACATTATTATGTACTGACTATTTCTTTCTCTTTATGACATACTTTTTCCCAGTTATTACTTAACACCATTCACTCCTTTAAATAATTTGTTCAAATCCTACTTCTCAAGAAAGGTTAGCTTAAGATGGGCAAGGTGGTGCACACCTATAATCCCAGCACTTTGGGAGGCTGAGACAGGAGAATCACGAGATCAAAGCCAGCCTCAGCAATGGCGAGGTGCTAAGCAACTCAGTGAGACCCTGTCTCCATATAAAACACAAAATAGGACTGGGGATGTGGCTCAGTGGTCGAATACTCCTGAGTTCAATCCCCGGTACCAAAAAAAAAAAAAAAAAAAGAAAAAAGAAAATTTTAATAAAGAAAATTTAGCTTTATATCATGACAACACTCTGCTCTTAATCTCCCCTAACATTTTTTTCCGTTTTTACCCTAGTAATGGTCGTCCCCTTAACTAATAGTAGTCTATTTTGTTTATCTTTCTGTCCCTTTCCCCCTAAGTAGATCCCTACCTCCAAATGTCCACTCTTATATTTCTTCTAATTTTGGATTAAAGTTTTGATTCTCAAAAGACTTTCAAGATACAAAAGAATATTCCAGATTTGATCATATAAAATGTAATGTATATGTGTGCAATAGTTTGTATGCTTAGAAATATGCTGTATATTAACAAGAGAAGACAAGAGCTCAACTTTCTGACCCACCATCCATTGGCTACTGAGCTGTGGAAAACCTACTTAGTCTGTGGAAATGTATGTAGTGACTAGTGCCCAACTCTATTGCCTAATTCAAGTTCACTTCCCCAGCAGTGGATCATGAGATTAGGATTCACAGGCAAGTTTTTTCTTATAGCAATGTTCCTAGGGAAGCCATGGAGAAGAGAGAGAGCTTGATGAGGAAGAAAAAGGAGTTAATCCAGGGTGTGATTTCAGCAATGTCCAGCTTCAGAATGACAGCTGTGTTACGGTTTAGATCTGGAATGTGCCCCAGAAAGCTAGTGTGTCAGGAAATGAAGCAATGTTCAGAGATAAAAATACTGGATCATGAGGGCTCTGGCCTCATCAGCAGGTTAATCTATTTGATGGGTTAATGACTTGAATGGATTTACAGGAAGGTGGTGAAAATGACAGGCCAGTGGGGCATAGCTGGAGGATTAGGCCTCTGGGTGTGTGCCCTTTCATATTCTCCCTCCCTGCTTCCCAGCTGCCATGGGCTAAAGGGCTTTCCTTCAGCACACCCTCTGCCAGGATTTTTCTGCCTCAGAGCCTGCTGACCAAGGACTGAAGCTCTGAAACTATGAGCCAAAATAAATCTTTCCTCCTCTAAGGTATTCATACCAGCTCTTTTGGGCATAGCAACAAAAGGCTGTCTAATACACTCAGGAATATAAGTTACATCTTAAGTGTTTAGCCATGAATCAATATAACTGAGATTCTTAATATCATAAAAGTAAATTTCTAGCCAGGGGTGGTGGCATATGTCTGTACTCCCAGCAGTTCTGGAGGCTGAGGCAAGAAGATTGCAAGTTCAAAGCCAGCCTCAGCAACTTAGCAAGGCCCTATGTGACTTAGTGAGACCCTCTCTTTAAATGATTTTTTTTTTAAAAAAGGGGGGTTGGGGATGTGGCTCAGTGGTTAATCATCCCTAGGTTCAATCCTGGTAAATTTTTGCCTACTCTGAAAATGGTGCCTATGAGTAGGGTAGGCATACACTCCTGGTCACTTCTGTCTAAACAGAGTCTAATAGGCCACAATTAATCTTCTGAAGTATATGGCAGCTGCAGCTGTTGAAAACAGAAGATAAGGACATTCCAGGAATAAGTACTCAAAAACGTTATAAGGTATCTGAGGACATCTATTTAGAGCACTGAAAGCATCTACTACATCTCTCCAAAAGGAATTGGTTTGATGGGTCAGCAAATTGCATTACTCTAGAGTCTATTGAGGTGCAGAGGGCAGTTCCAGATTGGAGGCTTGAGTAACGTAACTCTCATTGGGACTGGCTACTGAAATAGTCCAAAGGAAGTAACACAGAAATAAAATTGTCACAGTACTAAAATTTGTGTAAAGCTAGACATGAGCACTTTTCATTCCACTCTACATTTTTCTGTACCCCACGGAAATTTTTGATGTAGTCACCTTCTCTCAAAAAATCATAAATTTCAATTATTTTCCCTGTTAAATTACCTGTAAGAGCATCATCCTTATTGGATTGAGCATGTGGAATCCTAGAACCATCTTCACAAATTAAAATAGAGTCTTAAAAAATTAGCCTAGTGTTTCATAAATGCTGGAAATGTAGCAATACTACAAACAAGCCAAAGAAACTTTTTATTTATTTACTTAAGGAGTCTACCAAAGTGTCCAATTTGTTCAGTGGATTGTGGCTAATGGAAGATGCAGTAAACTCTCAAATTACTAACTCCAAGCTTCATTTCTTTCTGCTTGCACTACCTGCTGAATGGAAGGAATGGAAAAGAACGTTGCAGTGGAGATGGGCAAAACAAAATGTGGAAAAATGATTACAAAGGATATGTAATTACAAAACAAAAAAATAGAAAAAATGGATACTTAGAATTTGTCTCTACTTCTGTTTTTATCAATTGCTACCCAAATCAAGACATGGGGATATGTTGAATAAATGATTATTTTTGTTGTAGAAAATTGGTCTCAAAGTCCTTCAATTGAATGATTGATTAATTTGCTTGTTTGTTAAGAATTGCAAGGTGTATTTTACTAGGAACCTGGGCAGATGATTTTGATATTCTTTACATATGGTATTAGTTAGGTTTTTGCGGCTGTGGCAAATACCTGTGAGAAACAACTTAAAAGAGGAGACTTATTTTGGCTCATGGTTTCAAACATTTCAGTCTATAATCTGCTGACTTCATTGCTTTGGATGTAAGATAAAGCAGAATGTCATGGTGGAAAGGTGTGGTGAAGAGAAAATTTTTATCTCATAGGAGCCAGGAAGGGGGCACAGACGGGGGCCAGGAGACAGAAAGCAGCTGGAGATAAGATAAATCCTTCCAGGGCATGCCTTCAGTGATCTACTTTTCCCAAATAGGTCCTTCTTCTAATAATACATTCAAATTATTAATCCATCAAATGTATGATGAATTAATCCACTGATGAGGTTAGATAACTCATGTTCCTATCATTTCTAGAAATCTCATGTCTGGGCCTTGCTACATGTGACACCAGGTCTTTAAGTACAAGAGCTTTTGAGGGACACTCCATATTCAAACCATAATAACTATAATGACCTTGTCCTTTGTAATTTTAATATTGCAACAAGAATAATTTTAATACAAAAATAAAATATAATTGATAGTAATTCAGAACTTTTTTGAATATAGTACAATAATAAAATGAAACTAAGAAAAGACATGTATTTTGGAAAAGCAGTGATCAGGTAAAGCTGCCTAAAGTATTTTTAAAATAGGAAGAAATTTTAAAAAATAGGAGTAAACACTATTCATAACCCTTTACTCAAGGTAACAGAAGTCACTACTATATTTTAAAACTCCAAACTTGAACCTCTGTGATTAGAATATTTTTAGGCTATGAATAAAGTTGTTAGGAATCAATTCTTATAAATTGAAGCAATAATGTCCCTAAAGCAAACACTTGCCCTATTTTAGCCCTTCAAAATGACAACAAATCAAGAAAACTATACCATGACAGAGATTCATTTAGAGTAGAAGCAAATAAAGATCAAAACTATAGAAAAACCTTTCTGGAAGCTTTGTCCAACCAACTGAACTGAGTGGTTTTAGATGAAAATGGCTCTGCAATTTTCTTAGAAGGCTTATTATTCATCAGAAAAGTGAATGCTTGTATAAAATTTGACTAAAGACCAAGCTAAAAATTTTACTAGTAATGACTACTCCATTGGTAAAATGTGAAGTATAAACAGCTCCAAAGTGCTTATAATTGAATAAAAAGTGAGATGCATTGCTATTTTTGCTTCTTTTGCCTTTTTTTCTTTTTGTTTTGTTCATGGACTTTCAAATATTAAAATAAGTTTACAATTGGGAGATGATTCTTTGTAAATTTGTTTACTAAAATTTGGTTCATATTTCTTAATGTTCACCATGAGAAACATTGAACTTCTATTTTTTATTTCACATTATAGCCTGATCATATTTTGGTTACAAAAGCACTCTAGTATTGTACAATATGTTGTGAAATGTTTAATCTTTATCACTCTCTAAATTTTTGCCAAGATGCATCTTATTTCTTCCTTTAGTATTTAGAAGAATTCACCAATGAGATTAAATCTAGGCCTGGAGTTTTCTTTACAAAACAATTTAAACATGACATTTCTTTAATAGTTATAAACAGCAATGTTTCTTTTCTTATTGATTTAAAATTAACAATTATATGTATAAAACATCTAAACTTTTAACATTATACACTTATCATCATGTTTATAATTTCTGAGGTGAACTTATTTGGCATTGAAACTGTATTAGAACACTTTCTTTTTTGAGGGGCTCATCACCTGTTTTAACATTTTTATGTAACCTAACTTTGATTTTGCTTATTCTTGCTATTTTCTATTTCATCACTTCCCATTTAAAAAATATATGATTCCATCTTTTGCTCAATATTCTCTTCTTTTTTTAAAAAATATTTTTTTGGTTGTAGATGAACACAATGTCTTTATTTTATTGCTTTGTATGTGGTGCTGAGGATCAAACCCAGGGCCTCATGCATGCGAGGCAAGCACTCTACCGCTGAGCTACAGTCCCAGCCCATGTTCTCTCCTTCTTTAGCATTTACTATCTTCTTGTATTTGTGTTGGTTGTACTTTCTAAGCACAGTTTTCCTACTGATGGACACTTTAAATATGCAATAATTTTGATATTAAGCATTTAAACTTTTTTCTAATTTTCATCATCAATTCTTCCACTGAGCTTTATATAGAAGTGCATTTCTTAATGACCACCAAACATTTGGGACATTTCTAGTTATCCTTTTTTATTTAATTTCAGTTTGATTTCACATCAGGAAAAGCAATAGACCATTTCAATTTTCCAAAATTTTAAAATAGGTAAGAGCTATGTTCAGTTCAACCTGGGGTCAACCAAGATAAATGTTCCATGACTATGTGAAAATAAAAGGTATATTCTAATGTGATAAGTAGACATTTTTTTATTTTATTGGACCATAAATGGATATTCACTAATTTAATATATTGATGAATATCCCTTACCATTTCCTTTTATTTTTCTTTCCTTCTCAGTGGAGGTGGGAAGCAAGGGAGCTGGTAAGTTCTGGAATTAAAAAAAAAAAAAAAAACTTGTTGAGGAATTTCATTTCCCTGAAAAAAATTTTTCCTTACTTTTTAAAGGTTATTTTTTTATATACAGGACTTTGGAAATGCTATTCTTTTGTCTTCTCAGCACTTTGAAAATGCTATTCTTTTGTCTTCTGACATTCAGTGTTTCTTTTGAGGTGTCAGCTGCCTGTCTTGTATGTTGCCCTTAGAAAGCAACCATCTCCACCTTACCCTCATCTCAGTTACTTTTAAGATACCTTTTTTTATTTGGTTTTTGACAGTTTGACTATGATGTTTTTAGTTGTACTTTTTCTTTATGTATTTGCTGCTCAAAGATGGCTGAGCTTCCAAAATTTCTAATTCTATATCTTTCTTCAATTTTGTTAAATTGTTATCCCTTGTATAATTAAATATATTTTTGTATATTATACTGCATTATGTAGTCCCCCCACCCCTGTTTCTCTTTTGGAACTCTAACTACACATATGACAGGTATTTTCATGTTAGTTTCTATGTCTAACCCATTTTCCATATTCTTAAACATTTTGATTGTATATATTTTCTTCAAATCTATATTCTTTTCCACCCTGTACATAGCTAGATCTTAGCTACTGTTTGACAGAGTCATGGAATTTTGTTGTGTTTTAATTATAACATTTCCTTTTTATATTCAAACATTCTAGATATCTACTAAAATTTTAAAATTTGACTTTTTTTCTTGAACATTTTAAGTGTAATTAATTTGCAATTTTCTTCTACCAATTCCATTATATACATCAACTAATCTGTTTTTGATCATGTAAATGTGTTCTCAATGTGACTTGTTAATCTTCATTGATTTTCAGACATCACTTATGCAAAATATATATGTCCTTTAAAATTTTGGATATTTTTATCTCCCTACAGAGAATATTTATATTTGTTTCATGAGAAGAATGATGTGCCAGACTTCCACAACATTCTTCACAATTTTAGCAATATTATTCAGAACTTAAATACATTTAAGCTGGTATTCAGATCCCGTGAGGTTCAGACTATTTTTATTTCTTCTTTCTCTTTAACTGAACTTGTAAATGTTCCAAACTATTTTTCTGGGTAGTGGCATATGCCTCTGATCCTAGTGACCTTGTAGGACAAGGCAGGAGGATTTTAACTGTTGGCCAGTATCAGTACCTTAGTGAAACCCTCAGCAACTTAGCAAGGCCTTGTATCGAAATAAATAAAAAGGGTCGGGGGATGACTCAGTTGTAAAAATTGTTAAAAAACCAAAAATCTATACTTAAGTTATTCAAAGTTGTTTACTAGTTGACTTCTCCCTTCAATTTTTATTGGATACTAGTATCTTCTTATATTCACCTAGATCAGAAGTAGGCAAACAACATTTTCTTCTGTCTAGAGCAAGAGGCAAATTTGGATACTATTTGTTCCTGTAAATAAAGTTTTATTGGGACACAGCCATGACCATTAATTTTCATAATGTCTATGACTCCTTTCTTGCTACAGTGTCATCAGAGTTAAAAGGTTATGGCAGAGAATTTATGAACTATGACGCCTAAAATCTTTATTGTTTAAATCTTTATGGAAAAAGTTTGCTGACCCTAGGTTTGACAGGTGATCTCATCTACAAAAAAGCAAATAAGTGCTGTGTAATTTCTCTTGGTTTCCTTTGTGAAATACTAATTGACATATTCTCCACTGCCTATTAATACTCTATGGTTTTAAAATGGAGTTCTCCCTCTACCCATTTGCACATGATTTATCCAGTGTCTCTCAGTGGGATAGTCATCCAAAGTGCTTAGTCTAACATTTTCTAGAGAAACCACCTTCCAAGACCCTAGAAGAGGAAACAGAGGGAATGACTGCATCAGGGAAGCATTCAACATTGCTCTACACACAAACACGTGTAAAGCATGATTTGGAAATCTTCTGGGTAATATAATGAAGGCAAACCTTTTTCTCCTGAAGAATTAAAATTCATTTGTAAATTATGGCATAATAATAAATTGTACATTATTTAATTCTCTCACAAAAGGTAGAAAGTCATTGTTGTACCGATTTGGCTAAGTAATACCATATCTGGGCTTTGTGAAATCCATGGGGTCCTTTATAAATATCTGTTTATATAAACTTCAGAATTTTCATGAGTGTTTAGTAATAAAGATGAATTAGAATAGTCTTGTCAATGTGACTTATTTAATTAGATTGTCAAAACCACGCTCCTATATGTTTCTTTAAGTTCTTATTCTTAAATTTTCTGAGCCTGAATTTCCTTCTCCTTGAAGTTAGTTTAATAATGTTTTATGAGCCGGGCATGGTGACGCAAGCTTGTAATCCCAGCACTTAGGGAAGCTGAGACAGGAGAATCGCAAGTTCAAAGCCAGCCTCAGCAACCGCGAGGCTCTACGCAACTCACTGAGACCCTGTCTCTAAATAAAACACAAAATAGGGCTGGGGATGTGGCTCAGTGGTCGAGTACCCCTGAGTTCAATCTCCAGTACCCAAAAAAAAATTTGTTATGAATTAACTTGAGAATTAACTGGAATAACACACATCATATTCCTACAAGAGTATCAGTTCCTATCCTACTTTATCTAATTTGAAATAAGATGAAGGAAAACCGGCTACTCCCCAGTTGCAAATTAGAACTACTGGGTGATAATGCTCAGCCAGTAATCCTCAATAGCTAAAACTGACCCAGAGTAATTGGTTGCAGGTCTGGTGTTAAGCTGAGGTATCCCCAGATTAATCCTGTGCTCATCCAGGGTTAAGTACCACTTAAAAAAATAAAAGAATTTCAAGTTACACAGATCTAGGTTTAGATTTTACACCATTATTTGTGTGTTACCTTAGTCCAATTTCATTTGTTTATTCAATTTCCAAATTTGTAAAGCATAGATAACATTATTTCCTAATTGTATGAAATTTCTAAGAAATTAAAACATGAAATATATCAGTTTTTGATATGCAGTACTCAGTAAATTGAAGCTCTTACTATTTTTTTCTTACTATTCACTCTTTTGTGCCTAACACTTAGGTTTCTATCACTCTGCATTTCTATCTTGATCATTCTCCTGAGCTCTAGATTTCCCTAGAGCTTTGCAGGGCTGCTTAGTTCTCATTATTCTTCTCTTCATTTACTTGCTGTTTTTCTTAACCATCAAAGCAAAAGCAGCCTATTGTACAAAATGCTTCTTCATTTATTTAGTCTCTTTTATATTTGTCATATCACTTAACTACCTACAAAAATATATTTTGTGTATGTATTATTTTGATATCTCACTATGCAATATGAGATGTATGATAGTTTTTCATTTTACACCTAACCCTAGAGTAGATCATGGTTTATCAGGCATTCAACATACATATTTAATACATTAAATATTCACTTAAATTACAAATACAGAACATAAAATTTGCTAACTCTGTATAAAATGATTTAACTTGTCTCAATTATGTCTGCCTGCATGCCAATATCTGCAAATTTATGTTTTTTACAATAATATGGTTTCCTTGATGTCAAAGTCCATTTGATATGCATTTTGATTCACTCAGCACTAATAATAGTAAACAAACAACTTAGTAAACAAACAACTTTGCCCTATGAAATACAAACATGGTGACAATGATAAAATCATTCAGAAATATGAAATATAAAATTGGTAAAGTCACATTTGTGCTGGGATTATGTCAAAATAGAGAGAAACAATAAACTCTGAATTTCCTTGTCCTTAAAGTGAGTTTAATAATATTTTAATATAATTTACAATATTTTTAATAGTTGTGATCTTATGCTCCAAAGTTAGAGAAAGACAATTCTAGTTGGCCACTATAGCTGGGGCTCTACATGCCCAACCCTGGAGAACTTTCTACCTGCTTTTATTTGTATCCAGCTGCCAGGATCCACCTTGTGTATAGTTTAAGGCTCTTCTCCTCATTCCTTCTCTATAGAAAGACTATCCATATAAGATTGGCCCAGGAGTTAAAATTCACAGGGGCTTTGCTCGATTAGTGACTTGTAATTGTTTTACAATTATGCCTGCTTTCCTGTCCCCAAGCTGTGATAACTCCTAAGTAGGACACTGACCCTGTCTCATGGGTTTTTCCCAGGATCCTAAGCTTCACAATGTGTGCCCCCAATGTTAGCTGGATAATTGTGAACAATTTCCTTGACTGAGGTTGCTTCTCTGTGTCTCTTTTCACTCTCCTACCAATATTACCTGTATTTCTCAAATAATTTTCTTGCACTGCAACTTTAATTTTAGGCTTTTCCACTTACAAACTATAAATTTGTGTAGAAGTGTTATGTCATATTTGCCACAATATGCTCATCTATGAAATGCAGGTACATAACTATCACATTAGCAACTTGCTATGAGCTTGTTTTGTAGTTGTAGTTGTGGATGTTGATTTTTTGGGTGGGTGGGGTCTTACTGTGTTGCCCAGGCTGGTCTTGAACTCCTGGGTTTGAGGCCCTCCTTCTTCTGTCTCTCAAGCAGCTGGAACTACAGGCTTGTGGCACCACCATGCCTGGCTTGCTATGAGTCAATACATATAAAATTCTTAGGAGAGAGCTTGGCATATATTAAAAATTCAATAACTGTTATTTAATCATGTGATCGTCTGACTGGACTTTTATTAGCACTAGGTATAGATTCTGTATGAAATCTTTAAATGGGGAAAAGTAACTTGTCTAAAGTTGCAGAGAGGTTCTGAATGTGGAAACTGAGTCCATGTCACCTCAGAGTAAAAATTCTTAAATGAAAATGTTTTGTTATTTTTAACTTCATATTTGTTACCAGTGAGATATTTGACAAGTAGTTTATAGGTATCTGATGATTAGACAAGTAAAGAAAGTATATATTTATAAAAGTAGTTTTTAAGTTTTGACATGCAAAAGATTTACTTGGAGAAGGACAGTCATCAAGAATACAAACAACAAACAACAACTGAGAAGTAGAAATCAACTTCTCAGTCTCCACACCTAAAAATGCATATTAAACTATTATAGGTAATATTTGCATTTTTTAAAACAACCTTATTCTAAATCAAATGATACAAGAAACCCAGTAAAACTATTAGTTGCTTACTATTTTCAGATCACAATAATGGGACTACATTGAACATCTTAAAGAACACAAAAGTTCTGACTTTAAAATATATATATTTAATTACACATTTAAGCTAAAGAGAAACAGAATTCCTAGCACAGGGAGCACTAATCTGTGTTTGCAACAGTAAGTTAACTAGGCTTCATAAGGACGAGACATTAAGACAGTATTAAGGTTTTTCTTTTCTTTTTTTCTTATTTATTTATTTTATTTATTTTTAATATGCTGAGGATATTTGGATCTTTTGGGGGAAAAAAAGTGTTTGCTTTGAGTGAAGAAACATAATGGGAGAAAAATTTTGGCAGCTGCTCTTCCAAAAGAGGATTAATATCTAGATTACATAGAGAACTCAAAAAACTCAATGTTAAATAACAATCAATAAAATGGGCAAATAGACTAAACAGATACTTCTTAAAAGAAAAAGTACAAATGGCCAACAAATAAATGAAAAAAATGTTTAAAATGTAGGTTAACATCTTTAGCCCATAGGGAGGTTAACATCTTTCCTCCTTAGGGAAATGCAAATCTAGATTACATTGAAATTTCATCTCACTCCAGTTAGAAGGACAATCATCAAGAATACAAACAACAATAAATGCTAGCAAGGATGCAGGCAGGAAAAAGAAAATCATTGTCAGGAATGTAAATTAGTACAGCCTCTATGGGAATCAATATGGTGGTTCTTTAAAAAACTAAAAGTAGCAATATGGTCCAACTATAACCTTCCTTAGTGTTTTATTACAGCACAATTCACCATAGCCAGGTTATGGAACCAATGTGGGTGTCTATCACCAGATGAATGGGTAAAGAAAATATGCTATATATACACAATGCATTTATACTCTGCCATAAAGAAGAATGGAATTATGTTATTTTTAGGAAAATAGATTGAACTGGAGACTATAAGTTTGACTGAAATAAGTCAGACTCAGAAGTTAAAGGTCTTATATTTTCTCTCATAATTGGAAACTGGAGGGAAAATATAGGGGTGAAAAAGATGGAAGCAGAAGAGAGATTATTAGGGCAAAGAAGGGCATCAGGGAAGATGATAGAGTAGGAGATTGATTAAATTACATTTTTATGTATGAATACACCACAATGAAACCTACCATTGCATGTAATTAATATGCATCAATAAAACAGAGGTTGCTTTCTGCTCACATTGAGTAGGTCCTAAGGTTTCAACCTCCACAAAAATTTACAAAAGAACACACACATTTTTAAAGCATCTGCTTATATTTAACACATATCATTAGCAGGAGGTTCTACTATTGTACTTCAAGAATAAGAAGAAATAATATTGAATAAGGGAGATGTTTGGATTTTTTTGTATTCTGTGCTATGTAAAATTCTAAAATTAAAATGCACATTCATAATTCTTAGATTTGCTAGAAGTGTGTAACTGTTGCCTCTTTTCCAGTGTTGTCTTGCTAAAAGATTTTATTTTGTGATTTTTTTTTTTTTTTTTTTACCCAAGATTGAATACAGGGACCCTACAGAGGATTGAACTATGGAGCCACATCTCCAGCTCTATTTTGTTTGGATTTTAGAGACAGGGTCCCACTGAGTTGCTTAGCACCTTGCCACTGCTGAGGCAGGCTTTGACCTAGTGATCTTCCTATCTCAGCCTCTCAAGTAGCTGGGATTACAGGCCTGGGCCCCCACGCCCAGCTTGATCACCTTTCTTGGTTGTAAAGTATCTCTGGATTTTCATTTAGAGTCCAACACTGGCTTCCTTTCACTGATTAAGTAATGAGATGACCCAGGAACTGGTTTCCTTACTATTTCCATATGGAATTTGTTTTCTTAAAAAAACAACAACAAATGGCTACCTGATTTAAATTGTAGCTTTGTAGCACGATAACATTTCAAATCCTCAAAACTAAAAACGTTGTATATAAAGAAGGAAAATGGAGAAATAATCAATGCACTGCGACTCAATTTTGCTTTTCCACTAACTCAACAAATACATCATAAGTATATTTCTATACTTTTACTTCCACTTGTAGTTGGCAGTTAGAGTGTTTATGTCAAACAATAACCGGATTATAAATTTTGCCAATTACTTCTTTTCTTTGGTAACAAACACAATTTTTAGATTACTGGCCAAGTTGACTAATTCTTACATTGAATGAAAAAAGTTGCCCATGTGGATTAAATTGAAAATAACAACAACAACAAAATCAACACAGGTAGTGCTGGAAGAAAGACTTCTGAATTAACTTTGCATTTTATATAAGAGAGTAAGACTTGCATTAACAAATACTGAACTTTAAAATTGTGTAGTCTTTGGCTGCTAGAGCAAAACACCATGAACTAAGTGGCTTATAAACAACAGAAGTTATTTTTTACAGTTCTGGAGCCTGAAGAGTCCCAGACTAAAGTGCTACCAATTTTGATCTCTTATGAAGCACCCCTTACATATGAATTTAAGGAATAGAGATTAAGATTGCTACAAAGGAATTTAAACATCCATGCCATAGTATTATGTATACAATATACATTATATTTATTATTATTTGATAAATAATCATAGTTTGGTGTTGGTATATCTTATTATTTATATTTACCTATAATCTGCATTGTTGACAGGATTGTTATAACGAAGTACAATGACTTGATTTTTTTTCTCTTCCTGCTTATGTACATTTACCAGGAAAAAACCAATTACTAATGAATAATGCTTTGGCATCTGAAACTTTCTGAACCACTTTTACTCCAATGCCGGCATAAGAGGCAGTGAACTGTGAGATAACTATAATTAGGTTCATTTTCCTTTGCAAGTAACTAAATCTTTGAGATAGTGCAAGAAAGAATTACCTTAAACAAAATTATTTTCTGTAGAAAAATACCATATGCAATTTTATTATTTCTATGACAAATAGACTTTTATATGTGTTCTTACAATTTGATTATATTAATTAAACTTTCTACTTAAAAAGATAAGAAAATCAATGGACAAAAGAACATTGACCTACTTTTTAGAACAATAGTTTCTCAAATGTAGTCCCAGTAGATTTTAGGAAGGTTACTCAGAACTGGATAATGATAAAACAGTAAGATAAAAAGAGCTTAAAGTTAGTACTATTGGGATTTGAGGAAGAAACTAAATTACTCTGATAAAGTAATGGGAATTTTACCATGGTCATGCTGATGAGAACTAGATCTAATAGCTTTTTCTTTTGCAAACTGCATTTATTAATATTGGGTTAAACAAGAGATGAAATGAGAATGAATGTTATGAAGAAGAGAATCAACAAATATTTACTCAGTATTTACTTGGTGCAAATTATTATACTCAATACTCAAGGGGGATTTTAAAAATGAACACTCTGATATCAAAGAATTGTTTACAATCAGAGTTCTTTATTTCAAACTGACACTATGGAATTAGGGAGATAAGGAGGTATTACGTGCACACATATTTTTATAGGTATTCTAATAACTGAGAAAGTAACCTATTTCCCTTATTAAGTCACTGTTTTCATTAAACCTGGATGCAAAGTCCTAAACTTTCTAAATTGTAATCTAGACAATTACCTCAATTGAAAAGTATCACAATGGAAATAAATTTCCTTTATTATTTCTAAAAACCACCAATTTATTTCAGATATTACAACCACATATAATTTGAAGAACTATGGGCAAAGGATCCTAAAGTTAAATTTTTGTAATGACTACAAACCTTGAGCAGTGTTTATGTTTAAGCAGAAATACACTTAATGTAGATACAAAGATCTAAACCAGTTAACTCTGGAAGACACAACCCATAATGTTGTCTCTTTGGGGGGGGGGAAAGTATAGTCAAAACAAGTCACAAAAATATTTTTAATTGCTGTCCCATATAGTGATACACAGCAGTATCCCAGAGACTTGGGAGACTGAGGCAGGAAGGTTGCAAATTCAAGGCAAGCCTCAGCAACTGAAAATATCTGCATAAAATAAATGCAATATAGTATTCTAATAATTGATTAAATTAAAAATGACATTCTATGTGTAGAAGTTTCTCCCTCAATTCCACAAGAAATTAAACCTTTTCCTTTTTAGAGCAATGATAGAGAACACTTGCATCCTTGTATAAGTTCATGTTACATACAATACCATATTTATCTATAATGCCTATAAAATGCTTTAAAATTTGAACGCAATAGGGATAATTACACCACATCTTGAATAAACAGCTCTATGATAGTTTTTTTTATAAAACTAGTTTGGATTTAAAGAATTAATCTCCCTCAAAGACTGAGGATAATGATCAAATAAAAGAAATAAGTTAATCACTTTAAATTACTTTAATTTTTGCTTTGATTACTAATTTGTCACCAGATAAATAGTTGCATTTAAAGTTATTTTTACTATTCATCTTCATGCTAATTCAATGGTTAAGTATGTTTTTCAATTTAATTCTTCACAATATGACTCGAAACTTCAAATATATAAAAAATGGAATTAATAAATTCACAATCTAACAAGTAACTTGAATTCTCAGATACAGTATTTCCAAACCATGATTTGGTCTATTGACTCTTGTAACCACACAGGCTGTTTAGAGGATAGAATAAGGATGAGAAAACAGTATTATATCACATGATTGCCACAAATCATGGATAGCTGGGCATTGAGAAAACAGGCTTAATTGAAAATAAACTTAATTGTATTTCAATTATTCCTGAATGCACATCTTAGTTTCTAAATGCACATCTTGGTTTCCCCCAATTTTTCCTTTTAGCTATTTTGTGGTATTTTTTCCTTATACTTAGACTGATCTCTTTATAAATATATTTGAGACAACAAATATAGTTATCTCATCTTATTTTAAAACACTTACTTTAGGAAATGTCCAACTGTAAATTCTCTCTCTGTCCTCTTTAGTTATAAATATTCTCCAGGTCTCTTGACAAGAAAAATTCAGGAATGTGATTTTTGTCATGAACCTGTGGCCATCCCAGGTCAAGGAAGAGCCTGATCCTGACTTCCTGTCTCTGTGAGAGGGTTGGAACCTCACTTTTATAAATATTAATTATAAACAAAGATAACTAATCACACTGACCAACCTTCCACTAAGGTCCTTGTCACGAGTGGCATGCGTAATTAGTAATTACTCAGAGGCGGATTCTCTTTAAATGCAAGTGTATATTTAGTCACAACAATCATCCAATATGATTAATTAATGCAAAAAGTATTGGGCATGCTGGAGCATCCCAACTAGTACTTGATGCACACTAATCAAGCACTATAGGTAAGTTACACTATTCTAGGGCAGTTAAGTACTGTTTGCAATTCACACAATCCTAGGGCAACTAAAGATTACAATTAATTCACACAAACCTAGGGCAACTAGGAGGCCCAAAGTACCTCCGATGCCAGGTGACTTCTCTTAGCCAAAGAGCAGAAGTTGTCCTTGTCTGGTGGTTTTCTTCAGCCGATGGATGGATGTCAGGGAATGGTGGAGCTGACCCAGGGACAGACAGCAAGGTGGCCGGTCTCACTGATGTCCTTGGAGTAAGCTCAGAACTGTAGCAGGGCCAGCAGTTTAAAAGCAGTTCCAAGTTGGTGCTGTGGACCAAGTTGGTCATGTGAGCTGGCGATTGGTTACACCCAGTAAAAGTCAATGTCCATTGGTTATGTCCAGTGAGATAGTAAAATTGCCACCGGGCCCTCCTTTTGCGCATGTGCATGGGTTGAGCCCCTCTATCAGTCGTAACCAGTAGGCCTGCTGTTAGATGCCCGTGTTACTCCTTTGTCGATTACATGGGCTAGGCCCCTTTGCAGCCCTCGATTGCATGGGCTGGACTCCTTTTTCAGCCTCCGTCATTGCAGGCAGCCATGACTAAGCAAGTCAGTGGCTGCTGTTCCTTAGGGCCAGCAACCCAGTGAGTCCCTGGCATGTCCAGGCATGTCCATGGCATATGCTCCTTACAGTCCTCCAGCTCTTTCCCTTTGTCTCACTTCAGAGCTTAAAATCTTACCTGATTTTTATTTCCATACATTTGAGTTCAATCTTGCCTTCTTCAATAATCTTGACCTTTATTTGAAATATCTTTGAATGAAATACTCCATGTCTGCTTAACTCCTGGTGCAACTTTTCTTTGACAGTGTATGCATTTCTTTACCTCATTTTGAAAAGGAGGAAGGAATGATAAATACATATTTTCCCCTCCCCCTGTCCAAATCACGTAATTTAATGGCAATATATTGTTTCGCCACTAGATGGCACATGTTTTGATTTCCCTTTGTTCACTCCCTGTTTGACCAGATCACAACTAAATAACATTTTCTCCTTCATATTTTGTGCAAAATAAGAATTTGGTCACTATTAAGTATTAGATGTATGTAAAATTAAAATACTTAATAAATAACTGTGACATAATTATTGATCTCCAGTGCTGCTTTTGGTATTTTAATTTTCCATTTTCTGCTTTAGGAATTATTTGTTCAAAATCCTTTAAATGCTCTTACACATATTATCTGTATTCAATAATAATTTTGTGTAAGAAGAAAGTATAATTTTCTATTTGTAAGTGGATGAGTTGAGCTTACTTCAAACCAAATCCTGTAGGCTCTTCCCTTTGTTCCCAGGTTCTAAAGACAATCTTGGATTTATATTCACTTAAAAAGTTTCAGTTTGCAGATCAGCATCCCTATGTGGGGCTGATCACATCTCTGGTACACACAAAGAAGCACATCTCTGAACTGAGTTGTGACTGAAGACTGTTACATTTACAGAGGATTTTCATAGGATTCCATGCTATATTATTGTCTAACATGGTGGCAGCAAGTTTGCATTTTATCTTCAAAGTATAGGAATTCCTTTGTCAGAATGGGAAATATTTGTAAAAATAAACTAGAACATTATTTTAAATAATAAAATGTTGTTTATAAAAATTATAGTTCCCAAATCCTGTTTAAATCTGTTTTATTCTTCTTCAAACCAAACTGTTATTTCTTATACTTTCCATGATTATTCAAGTTGTACTGTAGAAATTTATGAATGATCAAATGCAGCCAAGTTACACCTACAGTTCAGTGTGATGTTGAGCATTTCCCCATTCTTCTGAAATACATACTACATGTCTGCATAGAAATATCAAAGGCCTGAAGTCATTTTACATTTTCTTTGAATTAGTCCTAGTAACCAAGTGTGGCTTCCAGTGATAAGCTCACCCCATTACAGTCTATCAATCCCAGGCAGTAAAACCATTGAAGAGTTTAAAACATCCAAGTCAAAGAGATGAAAGGCTAGTTATAGCTACTGTGCTGTTAAGGATCTCTGATGAATGTGGCTGTTGTTTCATTCTAGCTAGATTGGCACAGAACTCCTTCCTGTCTTCTACAGTGAATAACTTGACAACAATTAAAATATAAATCGTACGGTGATCTTTTTTGTTTAACAGATAAAGATTTTGAAATAAGAAGTTCTGACAGTTAATCACAGAGCAAAATCCACAAATATATCCAAATGTATAATCACTATGATTCCACTTATTCTTTCTTTCCACCCAAACTTCTGTTATCCTTTACTAAGACTACAGACCTTTGACTGACCCTATTTTCTCAGTTTGTCTCTTTCTTGAATTCTCTTTCATTATGTTGTTAGTTCAGTTCAGATCTAATTTCAAACACATTTCCTATACCATTATAAGTTCATTCAATTCTTAAATCAGTATATTGATATTACAAGTACCAAGCATGAGGACTATTGATCACAGAAATTTGGAGTCAATGACCCCAGTTGACGTTTTAGTTCTGTTACTTACTAACCTTGAAATACTAGAGAATCATAACTGTGCACCTCACTAATTTTCACTGAATGTTCTGGGGACACGACTCACAGAGTTACCCTAACATCAAAGAGAGAACTACAAATCGTAAAGCCCTGTGAGTACATAAGATTGCATATTCTCCAGTCCTGCATCAAAGCAGTTGAGAGCATTCAGGAAAAAAAAAAATCTTATAAGATGATGTTTTATTTCTCTCTGAATAAGCTAGAACTGGGACCTTTAGTGCTGCTTTTCTTTTATTCATATTCATCTCCAGTTGATTCTATTGTGCATATTTTCCTCCATCTCCGGTGTACTATTAACTCATTTTAATAAACATGAATTTAGAAATCCAAGTATTTGACACATCCGCATTGCTCCTGCTCATGGAGAAAAGAGAGCATCATGTCTGTTTGGCAAGACACTTCTTCACTCTCACTGGCCCATTTTTACTCTTCCTTCTCTCTCCAAAAAAGTGTTGACTCCTGTGCATTCCCATGGAGTTATGGATACCATTTGGAAACCCCTGGGCACGTTACTATTTCAATTATATAACCAATGTTTTTCTGCATCTCCCTCTTTTCCGCTTTCTTGGATGATGCGTTCAGATTTACAAACTCAATACCTTACTAACACCTATCTTTGAACTTCCTGTTTATTCAAAGTTAGTAGCATTTCACTTTTCATTCCCTCATGAGAAAGTTTATTTTTCCATCACTTTATATATGTTTGTGTATGATTTTTGAGACAAATTTTAACCTACAGAAAATTTACAAGTACAATGGACTTTGTTTTCATGAATCATTAGGAAGTTGTGAAGATTATATTATATATAGTATCATTCTTAATATATCAGTTGTATTTCCTACTAAGAGAACATTCTTATATAACCATAATACAACCACAAAATCAGGAATGATCAATTCATTTTTAATATCAAATGCTCATATTCTATTTATAGTTCACAAATTATCCCAATAGTATTATTTATAGTGAAATAATCAAGTTCATTTCCTATTATATTTAATTTTCATATTTCTTTATTCTCCCTTAATATGGAGCAAGTACATTGTTTTTTCTTAACTTTCATCTCCTTGACGCTTCTAAAGATTATATGACATATTTTGGGGAATGCCTATCAATATGGATTTGGCTGTTATTTTCTTAGGATAAGGTTCCATGTATGCATCTCTGGCAGGAATGTCTTCAACCACGCATGTTTTTCTCATTCTAGGTCATCAAGAGGCACATGTCTTCTTTCTTTTTTTTATCTTTTCACTCTCCTTTCCTCTGCCCCCCTTCCTTCCTTCTTTCCTCCCAATTCTGATGATCACCGGGTGCCTGTGAGATCTCTCCATTGTAAACTAACTCATTCATCCTTTGTAATTTATAAATGTCTTCTGGAATGATTTTGAATGTTTTTAAATTTTTGATCATTTGAAATTTTCTGTTCATTCAACTTAATTGTTGACAAACATTACTATGGAACTGAAGATGAAGTTACATCAACATATATAATGTGGAATTTAAGTTTTATTTTGAAATAGAATCAGATAGAATAGCTACCATTACAGAAAAACAATAGTATTCACATAAAAGAGCTTCTGGCAGAATGTAAAATCAACTGAGGACTTCCTTCCTTGAGCAGGTGTTTCACCAGCTGAATAAACAGTGCACTTAGTGGCACAGTACAATTATTAATGAAGAATAGGCTAAGTCTTACAAATAATATATAGTATAAAGGTTAATCTCTCTTTTGTATGACAATGTGAAAATTGATAACGTGTACTAACAGAATGGTCATAGGAAAATTCTGTCAAGAATGTTTGAACTATGGAATAGACAATGTGTCTACAAGAAACCAAAAGGCACAAATAAATGAAAACATTTTCCATGTTCATATATTGGAAGAACTAATATTTAAAATACTCAAACTACCCAAATATTGTGAAAGTACACAAAATACACAAAGTGATTCATAGGTTCAATGAAATCCATATCAAAATTCCAATGTCATTATTCACAAAAAGAGAAAAAAATCGAATTATAAAATCCATGTGGAAACACACAAAAAAACCCCAAACAGCCAAGACAATCTTGAACAAAGTTTAAAAAAAAATACTATTTGATTTCATATGATATTGCAAAGCTAAAGTAATTAAAACAGCATGAAACTGGCATAAAGTGAAACACATCAATCAACAGAACAGAATAAAGGGCCCCAAATGAATCCATCCATGTACAGTTAATTGATTTTTGACAAAGTTGCCAAAAATACAAAATGAGAAAAGTGGAATCTCTTTTACAAGAGGTATTAGAAAAATTGGGTATTCACATTTAGAAGAACAAAACTGGATTTTTATCTCAGGCCAGATACATGGGCTTAAACATAAGCCTTGATACTGTAAAAATCCTAGAAGAAAACATAGAGGGAACCCACATGACATTGGTCTGGGCAATGATTTTTCTTTTATTTGACCCTGGTAATAAAAACAAATGTAGACACCAAGAATTATTTCAAACTGAAAGCTTCTGCATAACAAAGAATCCAATTAGCATATTGAAGAGGTGACACATAACTGGGAAAAATATTTGTAATGGGTACATCCACAGGAAGAAAAGAGCACCACTAAAAATAGACAAGGATCCTAAGTAGATATTTCTCAAAAGAAGATATACAGCCAATAGATATGAAAAAACGCCAACATCACTAATCACTGAGAAATCAAATTAAAACCACAATGTAATATCATTTTACATCTTTCAGAAAACAAAAGATAACAAAGGTTCCAAAAATGTAGAGAAAAGGGAACACTTTCACATTGCTGGTGGAAAGGTAAACAAATATGGTTATTATGGAAACTGTACGGAGTTTCTCTCCAAAATCAAAATAGAATGCCTGATAATATATCCAAAATGTTTGCAACCACTTTGTTGCAGTGATATCTGTATTCTCATTCTCATTTTAGCATTATTAACAATACACAAATTATAGAATTCACTTAAGTGCCCATCAGTGGGATGCATGGATAAAGAAAATGCGGTATGTATACATAGTGGAATACTATTCATCTTTAAAAAAGATAGAAGTTCTATCATTAGGGATAATGGAGGAAAATGTTAGACATTTTCCTGAGTGAAATCAATGAGGCACAGTAAGACAGATATTCTCATAATTGGAGTGTGAAATTGACAAAAGGATAGAGCAGAATGGTGGTTCACTGAGGCTGACAGTAGGGTGAGGGAGATAGTATAATGTTGGTTTAAGGGCACAAAATTTCACTTTGATAAATATGTCAATTAGCTTGATTTGGTCATTCTACAATATATATTGATAGCATAGTATTGCTCTTTACAACTTAAATATATGCCACTAAAATTTGTCAACACTCAACAAAAATTAGATCTCTGTGTTTGAAGTATAATAGAATATATTTGCATATTGGAACAACTTACATTTAAAGAAATTAAGTATTCCTACACAATAGTAGTATACAATTATCCAGGAGTTTAGATCTTGCTTTGTTCTTTAATATTTGGTATGGTTTTCTTGAAATATATCCAATGCCTATATTTGTAGTCTTTGACACTATGGTAAGTAAACTATTTTCTCATTTTCAAATTATAAAATAGAAATAAGGAAAAAATAAATAAAAGCCATCCAAATAAGAAAGAAAAATTTACATGTTTTGCAGTTCATAGATGATATGATCTTATATGTGGAAAACTTTAAATAGTCCACATGAAAAAGACACTATTAAAATTCATAAAATTTTCAGGGAAGTAATAAGATAAAAAATCAGTGCAAAAAGTTGTTTTGTTTCTATACTTTAAGAGTAAATAACCTGAAAAGAAAATTAAGAGAATAAACCCATTTTCAACAGTATAAAAAATAATAAAAATACTCAGAAATTAACTTAACTGAGGACAAAAAATACTCATACGCTGAAAAATATAAAATGCTCCTGAAAGAATTTTAAAAAGTCATAAATAAATAGAAAGACATCTCATGTCAATAGGTTGAAAGACATCTCATGTCAATGTGTTGAAAGACAATATTATTAAAATTTTAATGATCCCAAAGTAATCTACAGATTCAATGTAATCCCTATCAATAACCCTGGGGTGTTTTCTTATTATATACAAAGATTCACATAAAATGTTTGTCATTTCAACAGGCACTGAATAGCCAAAGTAATCTTGAAAAAGAATAAAATTAAAGAACTCATACTTCTTGATTTCAAACTTACTACAAAATTACAGTAATTAAAACAGTGTGGTACTGTCATAAAGTCAGACTTATAGACCCATGAAATAAAATGGAGCATCCAGAAATAAACCTTTTCACATATATATCCAAATGGGTTTTCACAATGGTACAAGATATTCAGTGAGGAAAGGCCAATCTTTCCAATAAATGGCTGCAGCAAAATCACATTCAAAACAGATATCCATATTCAAAAAAAAAAAAGAAATTGGAACTTTACCTTATGTCTTATAAAAAAAAAAACCTCTAAATCAAAGACCTAAATATCTGAATTATAGTTTTTATCTCTAGAACATTTTTTAAAAAAATAAAACATGGCAAAAGCTACTTGACATTGAATTTGACACTGATTTTTTTTTTTTTTTGGATATAATGCCAAATAGTATGTAATAACCACAAAAACAGAAAAGTTTGACTTTATGAAATTAAAATTTACATACATCAAAAATACATTTAGCAATAGAATGAAATAGTAGCCTATAAAATGGGAGAAAATATTTGCAAATCACATATATGATAAGAGAGTAATGATATATATATATGGTCATCCTATAGTATATGCCAAAAAGCAACAATAACAAAGCAAAATAAGCCTATTCAAAAATGAGCAAAGAAATTAAGTATTTACTTTAAAAAGATACATAAATGGGACTCAAATCATCATGTTGACTTAGGATCTTACTTCCTTAACAAGACACATATAGTGCAAGAATAAAATCAAGAATCAATAAATGGGATGGATTCAAACTAAAAAGCTTCTCAGCAAAAGAAACAATGAAGTAAAAAGAGAGCCTACATTTTGGGAGCAAATTTTTGCCACCTGCACATTAGATAGAGCACTGAGCTCTAGGATATATAAAGAACTCAAAAAACTCAACACCAAAAAAACAAATAACCCAATCAGTAAATGGGCTAAGGAGCTGAACAGACACTTCTCAGAAGATATACAATTGATCAACAGACATATGAAGAAATGTTCAACATCTCTAGCAATTAGAGAAAAGCAAATAAAAACTAAGATTTCATATCACTCTAGTCAGAATGGCAGTTAGCACGAATACAAGCAACAAAAAGTGCTGGCAAGGATGTGGGGGAAAAGGCACACTCAAACATTGCTGGTGGGACTGCAAATTGGTACAACCTATCTGCAAAACAGAGGATTCCTTAAAAACACTTGGAATGGAACCACCATTTGACCCAGCTATCCCACTCCTTGGCCTACCCTAAAGACTTAAAAATAGCATACTGCAGTAACACAGCCACTTCAATGTTTATAGCAGCAAAATTCACAATTGCTAAACTGTGGAAGCAACCTAGATGCCTTTCAATAGATGAATGGATAAAGAAACTATGGTATATATACACAATGGAATATTACTCAGCATTAAAAGAGATTAAATTATGGCATTTGCAGGTAAATGGATGGAGTTGGAGAACGTCATGCTAAGTAATGTAAGCCAATCCCAAAGAACCAAAGACCAAATGTTTTCACTGATTATTGGATACTGATACATAATGGGTTTGGGGGTGGGGAGCATGGGAGAAATGGAGAAAATTTGGATAGGGCAAAGGGGAGGTAGGGGAAGGGAGGGGGCATGGGGTTAGCAAAGATGGTGGAATGAGATGGACATAACTATCCTTGGTACATGTATGAAGACACAAATGGTGTGACCCTATCTTGTTTACAGAGAAATGGAAAATTGTGCTCCATATGTGTACTATGACTTGAAATCTATTCTTTTGTTTAAAAATAAAAATAAATAAATGTATAAAAAATACATAAATGACCAATAGGCACATAAAATGGTGTTCAAGTTCACTAATTATTAAGAAATTGTGAATTTGAATCAAAATCAGATGCTATCTCATGCATTTTAGGATGCCTGGTATTAAAAAATCAGAGAATAACAAGTGTTGGGGGAATATGAAAAGAAATGGATGCTTGTGCACTGTGGTTGGGAAGGTAAAATGATACAGCCACTGTTGAAGACAGGATGGTGTCTCCAGAATAGATTAAAATAGAATTGCCATGTAGTCCAGCAGTTCCACTTCTGAGTATATGCCCAAAAGAATGGAAAGCATGGTTTCAAAAAGATATTTGTATACTGAAGTTTGTAGCAGCATTATTCACATATTATTCTTAAATAGAGAAGTTACCCAAGTATTCATAGATAGGTAAACTAAATGTCGTGCAAACATAAAATGGACTATTATTCAACCTTAAAAAGGACATTCTGATGTATGCTTATATGGTTAACTTTGAGGACATTATGCTCAGTGAAATAAGCCAATCACAGAAAGACAAATAGTGTGTGATTCTACATGTGTGCTGTAACTTGAGTGGTCAAAATCAGAAACAGGACATTAGGACTGTACTTGCGAGTGGCAGGGTAAGAACGAGAATGTTTTTGTTTCATGGGCACAGATTTGAGGGTATTTTTTTGTGGCTGGTGAGTACAGAGATTGAACTCAGAGGCACTCAACTACTGAGCCACATCACCAAATCCTATTTTGTATTTTATTTTACAGAGTCTCACTGAGTTGCTTATTGCCTTGTTTTTGCTGAGGCTGGCTTTGAACTAGTGATCCTCCTGCCTCAGCCTCTAGAGCAGCTGAGATTACAGGTATGTGCCACCATGCCCAGCATATTTTAAGTTTTTTTAAGGTGAAAAGAGTTTGAGATAAATGGTGGTAATGATTGTGCCATACTATTAATTTCTTTAACATCGATGAATTGTACACTTAAATATAGTAAGATGGGAAATTCTACATTTTATGTATTTTACAACAACAAAAATGTAGGAAAAAAACATAAAAATAATTCAACTTTTTAGAGAATAATACACTTAAGGTAGCAGAGCATTATCATAAGCCCAGTTTTAACAATTTAAGTTAAAAAGAACAAGTGCAATTGTCATTATAAAATGCTTAAAAATTGGTATGCATTTGTTATTTCAAATTCTGTATATAAGAACTTAATATAAATATAACTTATAATCAGATGATTTTTGTTTACTAAAATTTTAGAATCTCAAATTTGATACATGATTTACTATGCAATCAATTTAATGGTCGATTTATTATTACAATTTTAGTTAAAACAATTATACTAGTATGTACATTTTCAATACATATTGTATGCACTAATGATTTTTATTTTTTCTATATATTTATTTGTTCTCAGTGTATTTTGAAATGCAAGTTTTATATATCAAATCTAGTCACAAGGATTTAAATTACATGTTCATGAATTTTTTCTTAATAGTTCTTTTCTATTGTATATTATAGAGACATTGGTCAGCAATCTTTTTCCACTGATGGATAGGAAAGCACTGAACTACAATGACTCTTTCCTCGATTTTCTTTTCACAGGTGATTGGAATGCTTTTAAGCTTTTTTATTGTCTCTCCAATTGACCCTTCCTCACATAATAATGATAAACGTTTTCCTTTTCTCCTGACCTTATTTTCTTTTTTCCATACATCCTATATTTGGTTGCCCTAAACTCTTAAAACATATATTGAATGTCTGCTCATTCAAATAATCATTTAGCTACATTTTTATGCATTCACCAACCAGTCCTGCATTTTCTGTAAAGTTTCTATAAATGGGAATATTGTTTTAGAATTATCACTCCCACACTGTTAACAATTGGAAGTGATTGCTGTGTGCTCTTTACTCCCACAGCTTTTGTTTATTTCTCTATTATAGTTATACTCATGGCATACCCTGTTTTGGAATTCCCTGAAGCAGAACCAATACCATTTTATTCTTTTTCCAGTTTCCAGCAGTGTATTTTATAGTCACTGTAGAATTTATCTACCCATTCATATCTGCAAATCATTTCTTTTTGTCCATATCATTCTTCTTGCTGTATACGAATCAAAGAGTGAAATTTCAAGTTCAATGGTAAGTTATCCTGATCTTCCTGGAGAATTTCTGTTTTGGGTGCCTCTCCTTTGTTCATTTACATCACTATACTACAAAAAAGCAACTGATAACAGTAAAATAAATAAGAGCCATTTTAATTTATCCGCTTGGTGCTAGACAGTAGACCAAGTACTTCATTGTACATGACTTCCTATCCTCAAAACCAGATGCTTTGTGTTCAAATGCACTGAAGCTTTGAGTGTGATAAATTATGGAACAATTTAATGATTAACTTATTATTCCTTTTCCTTACTAGATCTGAGAAACTAATTGGTAAAATTATGCCTTTTTGAAACACTTTAGTAGATTATCACCCTAAAACTTGGTTGATGTTAAAAAAAAAGGTTGGGAGAATCAAATGCAAAACTAAAGACACTGTAAAAGAAGATCTTTTCTCATATTTTTTAGTTGTTCAATCAGATTTCATCTGCCATAACATAGCATGATTCCTACAATGAGATTTACTTATTCTTTCATATTTTGGGTGCCTGCATTAAAGTCATATTAGGAACATTTAGCAGTAGTTAAAGAAAATGCATCATCAACAATTCAAAATGGTAATCAACTTCATAAAATTATTCAATCAAATTAGCAAAATTATCAAATTTTTAACTTGAAGAATTAACCCAAAATCAGTAGGAACCACCATGTAGAAATACCAAGGTCTTTATCATAAGTATTAAAGAAGATCTTTCATCTAAGTATTATGTGTAGAATACAGTTTAAATGCATTTAAAAATCAATATTACATTTTACGCTTAATGCAGGTCAATGACGTGTATCTCAGTGGAACCAAAGGACATTTTCCCCAAAGGTAGCAATGAAATTCTCTATTTCTTAATGCACATTATAGTTCAGTGAACTTCTCTATTATCTAATTCTAAAATGCTCCTGGTTTATGACAAGCAGTTTCATAGATAGTTTCTCAATATTGAATAGGACAGAAACTAAATTTCTTGTCACTACCCAAGTTTTCTTTTAGTAAAAGGGCACTGACCTCTCTTTTCTATTCCCATTCCATTATCTTCGTACACTTTTCACTTATGTATACTTAAGACAACAAGTATTCATTTTAGATATTGTTATACCCATCTGGAGCTTTAAAACCAGGATGACTGCACTAGAAATTATCCAGTCTATTCCTCCTTTGACTGGAAAACCTTGAAAATAAGAGTTTAAATGTCTAAAAGTATATAAATGTAAAAAATATCTACCATGCCTTTTGGTAGTAACTTAGCATCTGCCAGCCTATTGTATAATATGAACTCTGTATTATTGCTTTAAGCTCATTAGCAAGATTTTTTAAACTTTTGGATTGTAAATAGTGTGATTATCATTTTGTGTTACCTTTTGTCCTCTATAAAATGAATGGAAGTCACGTGTTTATTCAATGGTTTGGCATCTGTTAAAACTGCATGTTTCTGGTACTATACACTCTAACCCAGAAATTCTTAGATTTATTTGTACATCAGCCTTTTTCACAATCTAGTGAGGACTACAGAACATTTTTATTTTAGAATAGTTCTTGTATATATAAAATGCAGGACAAAATTGCAAAAACCAAATTATATTAAAATTAATTTGTCAGGGGACTGGGGTTGTGCCTTGGTGGTAGAGCACTTGCCTAGCATGTATGAGGTGCTGGGTTTAATCTTCAGCACCACATAAAAATAAATAAATAAAATAAAGGTATTGTGTTCATCTACAACTAAAACTATTTAAAAAAATAAATAAAATTAATTTATTAGAATTATACCATACAAATTAGAGTTGTATAAGTGTTCTTTACATGGTAAAATAAGACGTAATAAACATTTAATAACAACTATCACATTGAAATAGTGATGAGTAGGAATAATGATACATAATGTATTCAAAATCTGCAACATTATTTTAAATTATTTTAAAGTACTATTATGCACAAAGATAATACTAATTTGTTGCTTATGTTCATAATTGCAAGAAATAATACATTTCTAATAGAGGTGAATGAAAATAAAGTTGTAATTCTTCCTATATAAGTGCAAAAACCTTCTGAATTTTATCCACAGATAATTTTGGGATCCATGTACTCTGTGTTAGTGTTTTAATTTTTCCTATTGGAAACTTCATAATGACTATTAATGAGATTATTTTCTTCAGTGGTTAAACTGCAAAGTATTGTGTTTTTACTCTTTTTATATTATCCACATTCTACCTATTTTTAAAACATAAAATAGGCTTTTGATCCCTAAACACAGTTTAAATTAATATTTGCAGTATTTTACCTTCCTAAAACTAGGCAAGTCATTTGATTTTAAAGTTTGCTTGTGCACACACTTCTTTTAAAACTTTTATGAGAATCGGAAAAAAAATAATTATAAAAACCTGATGTTCCACCTGGTGAATTTGTTCTAAATAAACAGTAGCTTAGAGATAAAGGTTTTGTACAAATCTGAATTTATCCAGGAAATATGTTAATCCACACTAGCCTAAAGCAAACTAATTCACTTCTTAATTTATACAAAGCTATAGATCAGAGAGAATTGGAGGTGGCTGTGGAGCAAAGGGAGAGGGAAGAGGTAATTTGAATAGGAAAATAACTTAGGGTCATTTATGTTAATCACACTGCAAGATAGGTGAGCCCAAATTACCAGAGTTTAGGACCTTCTTACTCTTCATTTGAGAAAGAATACTGGTTTTAAAATGGGGTCTGGCACACAGCAAGCGTCCTGCTAGGTATTACTGAGTGGGAGTCATCCTGGGTCAGTTACTGCTCTGTGTTCAGGAAATATTTGGAGAAGTCATTGAGCTTATATTCAGAATTTTTAATAAAGAGTAAACTAAGAATATTGTTAATATTAATTAGGATATAATAGTTAATTCTTAAGTCTGGTATATTTTGCTGTTTACAAACTCTAATTCTCCCAAAAAAAGTTAAGATAGGCATTATTTAGGCCATTTGTGTTACTATTACAGAATTTCTGAGACTGTGTTGGTTGTAAAGCACAGAAATTTATATATCACATTTCTGGAAGCTGGAAAGTTCAGGATTAAGGCATCAGCATTTTTTCAAAGCTTCTAATGTCCTCACATGGCAGGGGGACAGCAAGACAAGAGAGCACAAAGTCCCTCCTTCATATCCCTTCATAAGGGACCTAATCCCATTTACAAGGCAGATGCCCTCATGGCTTAATCCCCTTAAAGGTACTTTCCATACTGTCACACTGGTAACACCTAAATTTCAGAGGGTAAACTTTCAAATTATAGCAGATGCCCTTATCATCCTAATTGTAGGTGAGGGAATTGAGGTACACAGAAACTGTTACGTTAGTAATTGTTTGCCAAGGAGCCCAGGTATCCAACTCCTTGAAATCACAACTATCTATTGAAAATCAGGGGCAAAAATATAAAGTATTTTAACTCTGATTTATAATTTTTCTCTGCACTACCTACAGTATCTCATGAAATGTTGCCTTTTAACTATTGTTAAAATCACACAACTGTATAAAGAACAAAAACAAACAAACAAACAAACAAAAACTGGCCTTAAATGGATTTCATTTTAATTGGATTAGGTAAGATACATATATAAGGAAATAAAAGGTAGAAATAAAGATGTTGTAACAAATAATCAGAAAGATAAAGTAACATTTTAAATTTCACAGTAGCCTGCTATCTTCCTTTTAAATTTTATACATGGTTTTATCCAAGTATTGATATTCAAAGCACATTAAAAATCAAGCAAAGCATGAGAAGTTGGGAACATATGGAACATTTGTCAACAGTGACAAGATTGATGATAAGAATAATTCATGAACTGTTCTGAAGTTTTAACTCTTGCTCTGAATCTATTTTGTAAGGCATTACTATTAACATAAATAAAATCTAAAGACAGCATTCCATAATTAAACACTCAGTGGATTAAAAAATGAGGAAGTTGATATCATTTGCATTTGTCTCCAGGAACACCTGCATTTATTTCTAGGATCTTTTGGTAAAGAAGAAACACAGCTGCTCATGTTGTGACTAATGAAAAACATAAAGTCATGAAGAAGCGATCACATTATATATTTCTACAAGTCTAAATTGGAAATAGAATACTTGCCTTTGGTTCAGGATTTATAGGTATATTGTTCTTAATAGCAATTAAACTTTGAGATAAAATATTATGAAGATCATTGTTTTCCTGAAATGTCTGAAATTCTGGAATGTAAGCAGGGTGTTAAAAACTGAACAATATCAACTGTATATTTATAAAACATTGACGTTCAACTCCTCTCCGTAAATGTGACAATTCAGCACATGATATCAAAGGTGCTTGCTTGCACACAGACACAGATATAAGTAACTGTATATTTTTTCAAATCAACTCAGGAAAATGGAAGGAAGGAAATTTAAACATGCTTTTATATGCTTACCAACTCTGTAAAATATTGACAAGATTATGTGTTGATTTTGAAGCATGCATTAGTTTATAGTTCCTAATGTTTAAAAAGCTATGCATGTGAATAATTTAAGTATTTAAATTTTTTCATCTTCCTAATCATCTGAAAACATAAAGGACATGTGATTTGATAACAATTCATACTGGGAAAAGACAACAAATAAATGTTATTATTATTTTAGTCAACACTGACCTGAGATTATATGGAATTTGGTTAACTGTAAAAAACAATGGCATTAGTAGTGAAAGGAAGAGCTCTTGTTCCACCCAATCAACTGTAGGATCCTTTATCCCTGTGTCTCATTTTGAAATTTTATTTTTACTCAAAAATTACACATTACTATGGAGTATTTTCATCAAGTTTCGTGTAGCCTCACTTGCCATTTGCCATCTTAGACAAATCACTTGTCTTTATTTTCATTTTTGCTTAAGCTTATGTTTCAGAATTTCCATTAATGTGGGTTTGCAGTCTTCTCCTTTTCTTCCTCTTAAGTTTTGAAAAAACTTCCTCTTTAAGTTTTCCATTTCTCCTACTCCTGAAATATTATTTTGTTCGTTTACAATTCTAGGCTGAAAGGTATCCCTTATATATTGAAGATAACACTCCACTGACTATTGCTACGAATTTTATTGCTATTTATATATGATAACTATAGAAATTATTTGTGAGTAATTGGTTCTCTGAAGTCTCTGAATGCATTTAAGTCCTTATATTTTTGTCCTTTTCTCATAATTATTATCATTATTAATTTCAGGAAATTATAATTAATTTATTTTAAAAATTGGTATTTAAAAATTAATATTTTAATATTTATATATTTGAGTCTTTTATTTATTTAAGGATATCAAATGTAATTTATTTTCTAGTTCTCATTAGTTCAGTGTCTTCTGATTTTATTTTTTTATTTTTTTCTGGCTCTTCCCATGATACTTTGCTTTCTACCTGTTTTTTAATTTTTTGCTGTGAACACGTAACTACTCAAACCTTATTTAAGAGAATTTGTTTGAATTTGTTTTAGAATTCTACTTCTCCACTTGGAAATTGCTTTAAGTTCTGCCATTTCCTGTGGTTTTTAACCAAATTCTTCACATATTTGGGTTCCCTAGAGAAACAGAATCAATAGGAAGTATAATATAAAAGGGGGACTTATTAGGTTGGCTTATGCAACCAGAAGCTGGATAGTCCACAATGGCCCTCTGCAGGCTGGAGAGCTGGAAGAACCAGTAGCTGCGCAGTTCAAGAGGCTGAAGCCCCAGAATAAGAGGGATCAATGGTGCTGCCATAGTCCAAGACTGAAGGTTTCTAGGGAATAACTGGCCGAGTCTGCTTTGGAAGAATGGAGAAGCCAGAGTCTGACATCCTCAGATGATTGCAGCAGCAATCAAGAACCTGTTCAAGAATTGAGCTTGCCTCTGCTGCTGCTTCCTTGTTCTTTCAGCTTTTATTCCATCCAAGCCATCATCCTATTGGACTGAGTTGCCCACGCTTAGGGAAGGTTTCCATTTCAGTTGGCTATCCCACATGCCAATCATTCCTAGGTGCATCCTCATTGACACATTCATAAAGCTCTTAATCCTTGGTAACTATTAATCCAATCAAATTGACAATTTAAATTGACCATTACACTTTACTTCTGTTTTTCTTTTATTTTTTCATCTACATATCCTGAGAAAATCCAGCTACAAATCCAGTGAGTATCAAATTGTCATTAAAAATTATCAAGGTTTTTTTCCCTCTACTAACTTTAGACAACTAGGAAATTAGTTTATTTATGGTTTTCCTTTATACTGCTTTACTTTTTGTGCACCTGTTTTGTATTGAAGTGCCTTATTAAACATCTAACTCAAGTCCTAGTCACCTTTTTCCACGTTTTTTTCAGTCTAATTTTGAATACTGTGTTAGCACTAGTTGACCTCCTAATAATCTCACTTAATTGTCTGTCTCTACTGATTTTTTAATTCTTTAAATATATCCATTACACTTTTGAAAAACTGATGTATGTTAGGCATAATTATGTAAGTTTTAGTTGAAATGTAATTGAAGTGTCTATAACAATGCACTTAAAATAATAAAACTTTTAGTGTGTTAATAAATTCCTCAGGTCTCTAAAAAATATCTTATTTATTTACTTTATTATAACCTCCAATGTGAATGATATTCTTAAAAGAAGACGTGCAAATGGTCAACACTGATATGAAAAAAGTGTTCAATTTCACTAATTATCATGGAAATGCAAATCAAAACCACAATAAGCTGGGTGAGGTAGCCCATGCCTGTAACCCTGCTCAGGAGACAGGAGGATCTCAAGTTCAAAGCCAGCCTTAGCAACTTAGTGAGGCCCTAAGTAACTTAGCAAGACCCTGTATTAAAATAATAATAGAAAAAAGGACTAGGGATGTGGCTCAGTCATTAAGAGCCCCTTGGTTCAATCCTTGATATAAAAAACCTAATAAATAAAATAAATCATAGTAATAATAATAAAAAAAGAAAGAAGAATGGCTATTACTGTCAATGCAAAAGACAGCAAGTGCTATAAAGGATGTGGAGAAAAAAAGAACACTTACAGTGAAAATTTCAATTAACAGTCATTTTATAAAAGAGAATGGAGATTCCTCAAAAACTTAAAAATAAACCTGTTATAAATATGTTGGCAATCCCACTATTATGTCTATTCAAAATAAGAAATGAGATCAGCATCTTAAAATGACATTTGTGCTCCCATGTTTAATGCTGTACTATTTACAAAAGCCAAGAAATGGAAACAACTGACGTGTCTCTCAACTGATGAACAGATAGAGAAAATGGAGTCTATTTATACGACATTGGATACTACTTACAGTCATAAAAAAGAAAAATACACTGCCATTTGCAAAAACATGTTTGGTACCTGAAATCATTATATTTAGTGAAATCAACTAGTAACAGACAAGTACTGCATGGTCTCACTCATAGGTGGAATACAAAAAATGTTGATCTCATACAAATTGAGAGAAGAATAGGGTTCAGAGGCTGGGGAGAATCCAGGAGATGAAATGGTATAAAAAGTTGATCACTGATACTAAGTTAAAGTTAAATATGAATGACAAGTCATGGTATGCAATTACACAGTAGGATGACTATAGATAACAAAGTCTTCTATGTTTTAAAAAGCTAGAAGGAAGTATTTTGAAAGTTTTGACCACAAAGAAATGATAAATGAGGAGATAAATATATGCTTAACCTGTATAAACATGCAGTATATAAATGTATCAAAACATGATCTGGTACCCCAGTAATATGTGCAATAGTGTTGCTCATATGTTAGTGAAAAATGAATTTAATTTTTAAAAATATGTTATGTGAATAACAAATGCAGACAGACACAAAGACCAATGATTATAGGCCATACAAACATTTCTACTGTTTAATAAGAATGGATTTTCAGCAACAACATTTGTAGTCAAAAGTAAATTGCATCATGACTTTTCTTAGTATCATTTTTGGCAAACAAACAGTAGATGAAAACATCTCTTTAATATATTGGACTTAGAGCAATGGAATAATAAAGATGTCAAATGGTTGTTGAAAATGACTCCAAAAAATCAAGAAAGGACAGTTATTTGATAACATAATCTGCTGGCATAGCTTCGGATCAGGCAGTATGAATAGAACCAAAAGACAATGACTTGAAAATGGCAATCCTTCACTAGAAGAAGATAAAATCGTTGCAACATTTTTCTTTTTTTAAAAATTATTTAATTATTTTTTCTTTGGTACACATGATTGAACCTTGGGGTTCTTAACCACTGGGCCACATCCTCTGCCCTTTTTAAAATATTTTATGTTGAGACAGGGTCTCATTGTGTTGCTTAGGGCCTTGCTAAATTTCAGAGGCTGGCTTTGAACTCACGATCCTCCTGCTTCAGCCTCCTGAGAGACTGGGATTACAGACTTGTGCCACTGTGCCTGCCTGCATTATTTTTCATAGTTTAAGCTTTTTCAATCTTCAAAATTCCAAGGAATGTATGCTATCATCAAAACATGTAAAAAATGATAAGACAACATAGCTACTACTTATAAATACATACCTTTTAAAATTCTAATTATGCCAATCTAGTCAACTAATACATTGATTATCTTACAAATATACCATGAGCTTTTGCCACCAGAAAAATGGTAATTTTTCAGTGTCAACGAAAACATTGTGCACACATTAATATTCTAATTAGCTCTTTATTTTTGTCTGTTCTTAAAATAAATATACTTTTCAGTTATTGCATACCAGTATCAACAGTAATAAGAGGAAAACTACAAAAAATGACACAAGAGTAAAAAAAATGCCTTTTACATATAATAGTATCTTTTAATATTTATTAATTATATTAAAATTGAAAATACACCTTAATAAGTTTACTAAGTGTCCTTAAATACAAGGACAGGTAGTAACACCTGTTTAACAAAAAAATGACAGTTCTTCAGACTAACAGATTTGAAATTCATGTAGGCTTACCCTAGATGTGTTTTGGCATGCATTTAATTTTAACAAAATGTAGTTGTCATTTTTAAAGAAATGTTAAGATAAGCCAACATTTTTTAGAAAATAAATGTACTTATTACAAATTGGTAGTAGTTTTAATGGAGTTTCAGTCAAAAGTATGAATTTTTTACATGAAACTAACAATAACAGAAGTCTAAAAATCCACATAAAAATACTCCTTAATTGAGAGATTTCCTATAGTGATGATAAGTTATAGTTAGTAATTTTTTTTTTTTTGTACTGAAAATTGAACTCAGGGGTACTCGATCACTGAGCCACATCCCCAGCCCTATTTTGTGTTTTATGTAGAAACAGGATCTCATTGAGTTGCTTAGCGTCTTGCCTTTGCTGAGGATGGCTTTGAACTCATGTTTCTTTTGTCTCAGCCTCCCAAAGTGCTGGGATTACAGGTGTGCACCACCGCGCCCTGCCAATGATTATTTTATAGCATTGTTTTTATTTATATAAAACCAAACTGAAAGGAAAATAGTTCCTCAGTAACTTAAACAATAAAGTATATAAATCTAACAATAATTAACTCTATAAATCTAAAATCACACAAAATATTGTGGTAGTAGATCATGAGAATTTAACTTGTATTTAAATTCAAATTGTTATATAAGGTGTTACCACCATGACTATCTACCAAAGTTTGTTAGACAAGAAAAAATAATGGTAAAAATGTCATATCTATTTAAAAGTCAGAATTTAAATTAAGATGAATAGTTTTGCTTTCATATGAAATTTATCTCTATCAATTTGTACTTTATTATTCACATGCATTTTATTAATTTACTATTAATACAGCATGCCATAATCTAATATATATTAAATCTAATATATATTAAATCCTTAAAATTAATAGAATTTTTATTAAATCGAGCTTTTTTGAGAAGTATCAGTGTTTTGTTTTGTTTTTTTAAAGTATGACACACTTGTTTCTCCAAAACATAGCTTAATTGAATTAATTGACTTAATTTTGAGTTCCCTTTAACAAATGAAACTAAAATAGTCAAATCCTCGGGTTAAAGATATTTTAAACTAGAACTTTGTATGCATCTGCTTGATTTCCACTTCAAGGCCTTCTTGACAGGTTTTGCATTAACAGACTAACCTAATAATAACCTGGACCAATGTGCCTTTGAAATTAATCACAGGAGTACCGAATTCCAACGACTAAAACTGGCACAGCAGAACTGCTCTTGTACAGTAGTTTTAAAATGAAACAGGAGAATTATTTCCGAATTTTACATGGAAGGAGAAAGCTCCCTTCTTTTAAAATCACTTTTTGATACAAACTTTTATTTAATTAGTACTTTTTGAGAAGTTCCCTTTGCATTCACTCTGCTTATCTACACATACGTGTATTCTGTTTATCTAGGAGTATAATTTCAGCACCAGTAACATTGAGTTTCAGCACTAGTTTTCTTAATAAAAACTTAATGTATCACATTACATTCCCAGCACATTCTAATTAAATTTCTTTTCATTTCAGTCTGTCTCACAGGGTTAGAGAAGCTCAAGAATATTTAACAAAATTCAACAAAGCAACTACCTGAAGTTGATACATTAACCTTGGCAGTGAAAGTTACTTTATTCAAAACACGTATGCCAGAAACATCATTATACAATGACCTAAAAACGACATTATTTCACTCTAACTGGAGAGGCTGTAAATGAGTAATGATCATTTCTGACTCATTATATGTATTATGTATTTTGCCCTGGGAAATCTTAAGGAAAAAAAACAAACATCAGCAACAGCAAAAGTCTGTCTTACCTGAATGCAAAGCCTAAATAACAGTCTTTTCTTTACAATAAAGAGAATAAATAGACATTAATAGTTGTTAATGCTATCATTTATGGTAACATTTACCTCAAAAGCTAAAAAATTACATTGATCAACTGCACTAGTCCATTCGGATTTTACTGTGATAGCACATAGCTTTGTGGAAGATAATGTTTCCTAGTGAGCATTTATTTGCACTTGATTACTCTATTTCAATAGAAACAAATTATTCCTATGGTCAGTGCAGTTGACTGAACTTAAAGGATCACTGAATCCTCTTCTTATATAGCAACAATGGCTATACAGGCTGATCATACTAACATGACTTACCCAAATGTCTTGTGTGGGTGTAGGATTTTGGAATTCCATTTTATTATCTGATTTTAGGCAGATAATAGCCTCTATGTGGTGTATGTGTACTGTTTATCAGTCCCAATTATAATACCTTTGATAAAACATATTCTTTTTTTTTTGCAGTGATACAAAAACACTCAGACAAAATTGGGTAAAACATGACTATAAATAAACTTATGCCAAAGATTTTGTCCAGTGGTTGGTATATAGGGTAAGTTTTGCTGGCAAATGAATTGTAAAATCTTTCCGTCTCCAGGGATTTTTGATTTGTAGCATTTGGTTAGGTAATATTAATGCATATGGCCAATTTCTGAAGGCCACTCATTAAGGTAACAGCTCACTCACCCTCACTCCCCTGACCGTACTGTTGTGTGATGTCAAATTAAAGCATAGAAGAGGCAGTTCAACATCCTACAAGGCTGAACTACTCAATTGAATTCACAGTACACAGGTTTGGATGCATTCATTTGTATTCTCTTTTATTTACTTATTTTAAAACATGTTGTTTTAGTCAGCTTTGTGTTAGTGTGAACAAAATACCTGGCAAGAACAACTTAGGAGGAGAGTTTATTTTGCTCTCGGTTTCCAAGATTCAGTCTATGGGTGACCAACTCCATTGCTCTACGCCCAACATGAAGCAAAACATCATGATAGGAGCTCATGAGAGAAGTAAGCAGCTCAGAATGTGGCAACCAGGAAGAAGAGAAAGAAAGAGAGAGAAAGCAGGGGGAGAGGAGGGGATGGAGAGGAAGAGCGCCATCGCTCTAGAGAGAGAGAGAGAGAGGGAGGGAAGGAGGGAGGGAGGTGTCCCCTGCAAGCCAAGGACAAAATATAAACCTCAAAGACATGACCCCTGTCACATACTTTCTTCAACTATACCCTACCTGCCTACAGTTACCACTGAATCAATCCATGCATGTGAATTAATCCACTGATTAAATCACAGCTTTCATAATCTGATCAGTTCATCTTTGAACATTCTTGCATTGTCTTACATATGAGCTCATATCCAGACCATAACATGTATAGTCAGCTTATTTTGCTTAATAAAACCCACCCATTCTCTCTCTCTCTCTCTTTTAACAAGTATCTGATGCAAGTGCCTTAAATGCAACCTTAGCAATATATAAGCAAACTGATTCCACTCCTCACTGCCTCATCACCAATCCTCAAGAGCCACTTTAAGGTACTAAGTTGTCCACATAGCAGATGATCTTGCCACCTCTCCTTGTTCTGCCATAGAATGTGACCATCTCTCCCTTAGCTGGCTGAAACCAGAACTGCTTTAACACATTTCCATCTATGTGAATAAGGGATTTTGAAAATGTAAAGAGGGAATAAAGTAATGGGCGTTCTCAAATTTTTAATATTCATGGGACTGAATGTTAGTGTGGAAGCTGTGTGAAAGGTTTTCAATAGAAGAATGGCATAAAGCACCTCAGCTTTAGAGAAGATAAAATAGGTGGGCGTCTAAGGAGTTGAAAGCTATTCAATGGGGCAACAAAACAGTCTGAATGCCTGGCAAGGTGGCACTAGCCTGTAATCCACATGATTCGTGGGGCTGAGCAACGAGGATCACAATTTTGAGGGCAGCTTTAGCAATTTTGGGAGAATTTGTCTCAAAATAAAAAGTAAAAGCTGAGCACAGTGTTGCACACCTGTAATCTTAGCATTTTGGGAGACTGAGACAGGAAAAACAACATTTTAAAGCCAGCCTCAGCAACCGCGAGGCTTTAAGCAACTCAGTGAGACCCAGTATCTAAATAAAAAGCACAAAAAAATAGTGATGGGATGTGGCTCAGTAGTTGAGTACCCCTGAGTTCAATCCTCAGTACCAAAAATAAAAAATAAAAATAAATAAATAAAAAGCAAAAATGAGCAGGGATGCAATTCAGTGACAGAACACCTCTGGGCTCCATTCTCAGTATGAAAAAAAAGAGAAAAGAAAAGAAATCTTGATATAACTCAAAGAGTTAAGGCAGCATACACAGTTACATATGCATAATCTAAGTTCTAGTGATGAGAATACAAAGTAAGATTGGATACTGTAAGGTAGAAAACAGCCCTTTTGTAATTAATTTTCACATCCCCTTTCTAATTTTCACATCCCCTCTCTAAAAGCCCAAGGCAGTTCCCGCCCCAGGGTGTTCCTCTCCCGAATCTTCCACCTGGGAGACAAAGCCTAACTGCTCAGGTTAGCACGTCAAAGGAAGACCGCCACTGCTTATCTGCCCCCAATTTCAAAGTGACCGATCCCCAGCTTGCCACGCGGTTTTGTAGTGGGCTCTATAAAATCCCTCCCGCGCGTCCTCTCTCTCTCTTTTCCTCTTTCCTTCGCCCAGGCACCCTCTCCCCTGAATAAAGGATTTTCTGGCTGCACGAGGTGTCAGTGTCTGGCTGGCAGATACCCTAACAGATACCATAAAACTACTGAGTTAAAAATCTCTGACCATGTTCCAAGTTAGATTTGGGGTGCAAAATCACAAATATAAATTTGGGAAATATCTGCACCAAAGCAATGATTAAAGCAATGGAGCTATAACATCATTCGACATAAAGTTCTGAAGGAATGTAGGAGAGACCCAACAAAATACGGGTCTAGTAAATCGCATTGTGAGGAATAGCACAGATTGTGCAAGAAAACATTTCAAGTAAAAAAAATGGTTTTATATTTTGAAGAAAAATTATTTTTTTCTATTGTGAAACATTCTCATTACTTACTTTTTACTTCTTTCTATTTTGTGGTTTATTCAATTATTTATATAGATAGTTTGGACACACTGAAGTGTTTTGTGTCTTCCCTGAGTTGAATAATGTTATGCCACTGATATATACATATATATCAGAAATTTATGTATGTACTTTATAAAAAGTATAAATAGAAAGGTTTGAACTATAGACAGTTATAGTTAAGATGAATAGTTGTAAAATATATAGGAATTATTCCGTACAAATTTATTAAGGAGAATGTCAGTATTACACACTGATGGACTGGCAGAATATCATAAGAGAAATGTTAGCTTGACAGACAAAATTCATCTTTGTCTAAGAAAACCTTTGGATGACAATACACATATAATAGGGCAGTAATGAGGCACACTGAAGTACAATTAGTTATGAGAATCTCATGGACATGGTAGGGGGCAGATATTTGAGAAACATGAGGTAGATGGGGGAGAGAGAAAATGTGAGCTAACAAATGGTTCTTTTTTTTAATCTAACACATATATTTAAGTACGGTATCACAAAGAGGGTGCTAGTCTGCATCTGAGTATGCACTAAGACGTGTGTGGTTACTGTAAAAGGGGATGAAGAGATTGTTGCTCATATTCACTTTATACCGTCTCTAGCTTGTTAGAAAGAAGTAGTTTAACTGCATAAAGCATGTTCATAAAACCACTTTTCTAGCATCTGTTATAATAATAATGATTCAAGTACTTCTAGCAGCATGAAACTTGTTTAATGGATGGATATACAGATATAGTCCAGGGCCCACATGGGAGGGTTAGAAATGTTTTCATTTTGGATTTATGTCTGTGCCATTAAATTAAAAAGAAAATAACATTGATTTCCGTGTCAAACAATAGGGTTCACCTAACAGCTCAGGGGTTGTGGTCTCACAGTCAACTTCCATCTTTCCTTTAATTAAAAGTCCTTAATGTACCTTCCTCTATGCTCAGCTGAATTTTTCCTATGTACTTCAACCAATACAACTGATTTGATGTAGAAGGAGATAAGATTTTAGTTATCTCCAAGTAAGCTACTCAATCTCAAAATTCCAAAATTATAAAATAATGTCACTCATCTCACTAAATTTTCTATTGTTATAGAAAATATAATTATATTTTATTAATATATGTTATTTATGTTAACATACAGTGGAATAACATTTGTTATTCTTAGATTGGTAAAAAATTACTTAAAATAGTTCTCTGTTTTGATTTCTAACTTGTAAATTTTGGGATAGACATCCCATGTACACAAAGCCACTTTTAGGTATTCAATAATTTTCAAGAATGACAAAGAGGTTCTGAGATGAAGTCATTTGAGGACTACATCTTGAACATCATCACCATAGTGGTGGATTGTGTGATGCTTGTCTTGTGTGACTTTCCACAGTTTTTAACAATGACTTTCAATGAATATACTTCTTAGGGAGCTCTAGTGGTGATCCAAAACATCCCTGTTGAAACCATTGACTTACTAGCTCTCTCAGGAGTTCATTGTGTTCCCATATCTGCATAATTTATGTTCCTCAAATCAGATTATAATTATTCTGAATATTAAAAACAGTTGAGAATGTTGCTACAAGAACAATATGATAAATTAACTGATTAGAGAAAGTACAGGTGTCTTGAGAGCAAAAAAAGAGAAATTTGAAACTCGGTCTTGATATATCCAGAGATATATATAGTATTTACTATATATCCAGATTATGTGAGAGAGTGTAGAAGGGGAAGAGGGTGTTGGTCAAAATGAATGTACATTTGTCCTGGAGTGAGAACTAGGGTTGTAAATTGCTAACACAGCTGTAACTATAAGGGCTCAGGACATGAAAGACTATATGATAGTTATTTTTAACACTAATGTGGGGGCAATTTGGAGTACCCTAGTGTGTCAATGAAAGATGAGTATTTTCATATTTTCTTTTATTTATATTTCCCTTTCATATGTTATATTTCCCTTTTTGTATTTTGAATGTGTATGTGAAAGACCAATATGCACATATAATGAAATATTCATTTCATATTTGATGCTTTTTATATACATAATCTAAGGAAGTGTAACAAATGAGTTCTGTCTTGCAAATATTCATCTTTAAACAAATGAAATAACTTTACAATATACCTACCATCAAAAGTAACTTGTTCTTAATGATAAAATGAATTGTTAGTGTTTGAAGATACTACTTCAAATTTTATTTGTTTTGCTTATTTAAGCCAAAATTATTAGGCAAGCGTCAATTTTTCAAATTTGTATTAAATTACTAATATTGACATCATTTCACTCCCTCTAGTATTTGGAAGTACTAGAAGAGAAGAAAAAACTTTTCTCTTTGACTTCAATCTCAGTTAATTATTTCAGTTTTAATTATGTCTCAAAACATAACAAAAAATTAAATTGTATTTTCTCAAATATTTTCTCAATTCCAAAGTCATTATTTTAATGTATTGTCCTAGATATCATATTAATAATTATTTCCCAAATCAGATTTTATTCCTT